>JABUQX010139907.1:7500-10000 GCA_015478945.1 Trachelipus rathkii
TAAGGTATGAGGAATCGATTGGTGTATATTACAAGTTGCTAGGATGCTTCCTACTATGAGTTAGTCTTTTTCTATCACTTATAGCATATATATATATATATATATATATATATATATATATATATATATATATATATATATATATATATATATATATATATATATATATATATATATATATATATTATATATATATCACCGTACACACACCTACACACATACACTATAACACTTATACACACATTCACTATGACACTTATACACACTATGACACTTATAAGCACTTACACTCTCCATAGACACTTACATTAAACCATATACACTTACACTCACACCCACACACAGATACACTTACACTTACACTCACACACTCGATATTTTGATGCCTCAACTTTGATGCCTCAACTTTGATGCCTCAGCATTAATGCCTCAGCATTGATGCCTCAACTTTGATGGATTGATGACTCATCTTTGATGCCGTCATCTTTGATACCATCTATATTGATGATTCATCTTTGATACATTTTCTAACCTTTTCTAGACTTTTCTATCCCCCATCATAGAACAACACTAATATTGATGTTTTCCCCTAGTTCATAAGCTGACCACCAGGGCGCAGCAAGCCCCCTCCCCGCAAAGGATGGAGGCCCCGCACCCGCAGGTGCGTCCCGCCGCGTCCCCGCCCGCCGCGTGCGCCCGCAGGCGCAATATTTCCGCGTAACCGCCGTCGCGTGCGCCCGCAGGCGCCATATCCCCGCGTAACCGCCCGCCGCGTGTGCCCGCAGGCGCAATATTCCCGCACGAATGAAAAATATATATATATTTTGCGAACCTAAAACTGTAACTCATTACAGACCTATTATTTAACACATATATTTATTAACATTATTTTTTACTTAATACTTTTTACTTAATACTTTTTTAATTTATAAATTTTTAAAATTTGTATGTAAGAAGAAAAAACCAAAGTGTCTGATATATAAACATTTTATTTTACTACAATTGTACGAAATTTTATTAAAAACATTAACATTACATACCTTAAAGCAGTAAATCAGTAAATCAATAGAGGTGTTACCTAACACCTAAGGGATTAGTATGCTTTTGTTTTACTGTTTTAACTCATATGTTTTACTGCTTTAACTCACATATTTATTAAAATTACATACCTTAAAGCAGTAAATCAGTAAATCAATAAGGTGTTACATAGCAACAAGGGGTTAGTATGCTTTTGTTTTACTGCTTTACTGCTTTAACTCATGTTTTACTGCTTTAACTCATATGTTTTACTGCTTTAACTCATATATTTATTAACATTACATACCTTAAAGCAGTAAATCAGTAAATCAATAGAGGTGTTACATAGCAACAAGGGGATTAGTATGCTTTTGTTTTACTGTTTTACTGCTTTAACTCGTATGTTTTACTGCTTTAACTCATGCTTTACTGCTTTAACTCATATATTTATTAACATTATGTTTTCTTTTATATTTTTTATTTTGTTGTAATACTTTTTATTTTTATTTTTATTCTTTTTATTTTATTTTTATTATTTTACTTTTATTATTATTTTATTTTTATTATTATTTTTATTATTATACTTAGTGCTATTTACTTCATGCCTATTGTTATTATTATTTAGAACCCACATACACACACACACACACACACACACACACACACACACACACACACTTACATTTACATATAACGTATAATTTATTAAAACATTTTATTTTTATTTTTATTATTATACTTAGTGTTATTTACTTCAGGCCTATTGTTATTATTATTTAGAGCACACATACACACACACACACACACATACACACACACACACGCCCACACTTACACACATAACGTATAATTTATTAAAACATTTTATGTTTTAATTAAACACGTACATTTATATTACTCATTCAAATATAACTAAAATTATTTCAAAGTTTCTTAAAACTTCTATAATAAATCAATCATTATCTTTGAACAAAGAATTTATTATTAACTGTTAATACTTTTTGTTTATAAATTTTATAACTATCAAGTTTTATAATAACTTTTACTAAAATTTTATGAAATTTTATTAAAAACATATATTTTACGTACCTTAAAGCAATAAATCAGTAAATCAGTAAGGCCAGCCCCTAGCACCCCTCTACACCAAGCTATGCCACGTTTTGTTCTATTGACTTACTGCTTTACATCATCTTTAGCCGTGTAATAAGTATAAAAATAACAAAATAAGTTCTTCTCTGCTAACATAACATGTATTTTATTAAAATCATTCTAAGTTTTTATTTAAAAATAACAATTATTCACTTACATTTATATTATTCGCTCGATGTTAACTAAAAATATTTCAAAGTTTTTTAAATAATTCGGATTTTCTTTATTATTATTATTATTATCTATGTACATTGACAATCCATCACGAGAAAACACAACAACCCGCACTCCTTACAGATACGAAACTGACCTCTCTCTGTAAAATGTGTTAAAA
>JABUQX010139907.1:15000-17500 GCA_015478945.1 Trachelipus rathkii
TCGCCCCGGGATACAAAAAGGATTATCCTAAATTTAGGCCTAAAGTAGTTATTTCAACACATTTTACAGAGAGAGGTCAGTTTCGTATCTGTAAGGAGTGCGGGTTGTTGTGTTTTCTCGTGATGGATTGTCAATGTACATAGATAATAATAATAATAATAAAGAAAATCCGAATTATTTAAAAAACTTTGAAATATTTTTAGTTAACATCGAGCGAATAATATAAATGTAAGTGAATAATTGTTATTTTTAAATAAAAACTTAGAATGATTTAATAAAATACATGTTATGTTAGCAGAGAAGAACTTATTTTGTTATTTTATACTTATTACACGGCTAAAGATGATGTAAAGCAGTAAGTCAATAGAACAAAACGTGGCATAGCTTGGTGTAGAGAGGTGCTAGGGGCTGACCTTACTGATTTACTGATTTATTGCTTTAAGGTACGTAAAATATATGTTTTTAATAAAATTTCATAAAATTTTAGTAAAAGTTATTATAAAACTTGATAGTTATAAAATTATAAACAAAAAGTATTAACAGTTAATAATAAATTCTTTGTTTAAAGATAATGATTGATTTATTATAGAAGTTTTAAGAAACTTTGAAATAATTTTAGTTATATTTGAATGAGTAATATAAATGTACATGTTGGTAAAACAAAATGTTTTAATAAATTATACGTTATGTGTGTAAGTGTGTGGGCGTGTGTGTGTGTATGTGTGTGTGTGTGTGTATGTGTGCTCTAAATAATAATAACAATAGGCCTGAAGTAAATAACACTAAGTATAATAAAAATAAAATAAAATGTTTAATAAATTATATGTTATATGTGTGTATAAGTGTAAGTGTGTGTGTGTGTGTGTGTGTGTGTGTGTGTGTGTGTGTGTGTGTGTGTGTGTGTGTGGTTCTAAATAATAATAACAATAGGCATGAAGTAAATAGCACTAAGTATAATAATAAAAATAATAATAAAAATAAAATAATAATAAAAGTAAAATAATAAAAATAAAATAAAAAGAATAAAAATAAAAATAAAAAAAATAAATAAAAAATATAAAAGAAAACATAATGTTAATAAATATATGAGTTAAAACAGTAAAGCATGAGTTAAAGCAGTAAAACATATGAGTTAAAGCAGTAAAACATGAGTTAAAGCAGTAAAACATATGAGTTAAAGCAGTAAAACAGTAAAACAAAAGCATACTAATCCCCTTGTTGCTATGTAACACCTCTATTGATTTACTGATTTACTGCTAAGGTATGTAATGTTAATAAATATGTGAGTTAAAGCAGTAAAACATATGAGTTAAAGCAGTAAAACAGTAAAACAAAAGCATACTAATCCCCTTGTTGCTATGTAACACCTCTATTGATTTACTGATTTACTGCTTTAAGGTATGTAATGTTAATAAATATGAGTTAAAGCAGTAAAACATATGAGTTAAAGCAGTAAAACATGAGTTAAAGCAGTAAAGCAGTAAAACAAAAGCATACTAACCCCTTGTTGCTATGTAACACCTCTATTGATTTACTGATTTACTGCTTTAAGGTATGTAATGTTAATAAATATGTGAGTTAAAGCAGTAAAACATATGAGTTAAAGCAGTAAAACAGTAAAACAAAAGCATACTAATCCCTTAGGTGTTAGGTAACACCTCTATTGATTTACTGATTTACTGCTTTAAGGTATGTAATGTTAATGTTTTTAATAAAATTTCGTACAATTGTAGTAAAATAAAATGTTTATATATCAGACACTCTGGTTTTTCTTCTTACATACAATTTTTAAAAATTTATAAATTAAAAAGTATTAAGTAAAATATAAAAGATGTCTGTAATGAGTTACAGTTTTAGGTTCGCGAAAATGTTTTTAATAAAAATGTTTAAGTATGAAATAAAAATGAATGACTCATAGTATATATATTTTTCATTCGTGCGGGAATATTGCGCCTGCGGGCGCACGCGGCGGGCGGGTACGCGGAAATATTGCGCCTGCGGGCGCACGCGGCGGCGGTTACGCGGAAATATTGCGCCTGCGGGCGCACGCGGCGGGCGGGGACGCGGCGGGACGCACCTGCGGGTGCGGGGCCTCCATCCTTTGCGGGGAGGGGGCTTGCTGCGTCCTGTGGGTCAGCTTATGAACTAGGGGAAAACATCAATATTAGTGTTGTTCTATGATGGGGGATAGAAAAGTCTAGAAAAGGTTAGAAAATGTATCAAAGATGAATCATCAATATAGATGGTATCAAAGATGACGGCATCAAAGATGAGTCATCAAAGATGAACCTTCAAAGTTGAGGCATCAATGCTGAGGCATTAATGCTGAGGCATCAAAGTTGAGGCATCAAAGTTGAGGCATCAAAATATCAAGTGTGTGAGTGTAAGTGTAAGTGTATCTGTGTGGGTGTGAGGTGTAAGTGTATATGGTTCAATATGAGGTGTCTATGGAAGTGTAAGAAATGCTTATAAGTGTCATAGTGTGTATAATTGTCATAGT
>JABUQX010139907.1:22500-35430 GCA_015478945.1 Trachelipus rathkii
CCACTGGGTGTTGGGGCTGAGCCCCAATACCTTGAAAATGTTCATAGAAGGATGAAACTTGGTATACAACCTTCTTATAAGGTGACACTTTTACAGCAGTGGTTACGTGAGGTTACGCCTATTGAGTGATAGTGCTGTTCCCCAAATCCATGAAAATTGACAAAGAAGGATGAAACTCGACATACGCTTTTCTTATAAGGTAAGCTCGTCACACACGAAGTTACGTATCGTTAGTTCACATGGTGTCGGGGCTGAGCCCCAAAACATTGAAAATTGACATAGAAGGATGAAATTTGGAGAACAAACAGAAGAGGAAGGATAAATAGGACTGAAAGAAGAGCACCCGTTTTCTAAAGGTTGGAGACTGACATTTCTATTTTCAAAATCTCGTTTTCTTTTTATAAACGTCGACCAAAATATATTCTGTCCTAATTTATTTTATAAGTTTCATTTTACATTTACTCTTTGTGTTTAATTTTTAATTTATTTTCAAATTTTTATTTTTTTTTATTAATTTTTTATTTTTTTTAATTTATATGTTTAAAAGATTTTTGTTTTTACTAAATTTTTTACTCATTAATGTTTAAACCTAAATTTTTTTTCGTTTTCACACATCCTAAAGCAGTAAATCAGTTAATCAGTAAATCAAACCACCCACCCTACCCTCCTCACCCCACCCATGATCCATTGATCTATTGATCTATTGATATATTGATGTATTTATTCAAACCATATTTTGTATAACACAAAATTTTTATTTTTTTTTAATTTATAATGTTTAAAAATATATTTTTTACTAAAACTTTTATTCTTTTTATGTTTATAACTTAAAAAAATTGTGTTTTTACACACCCTAGAGCAGTAAATCAGTAAATCAGTAAATCAAACCACCCACCCTACCCTCCCCACCCCACCCATGATATATTGATCTATTGATTCGTCATTTTTTGTATAACAACACAAAACTTTTATTTATTTTTATTTTATTTTGTTTAAAAATATATTTTTTTTACTAAAAATTTTATTCTTTTTATGTTTATAACTTTAAAAATTTGTGTTTTTACATACCCTAAAGCAGTAAATCGGTAAATCTAACACCCTCCCTACCCGTCCTACCACGCTGGTGATCTATTGATCTATTGATCTATTGATCCAAGTCATATTTTGAAAAATATAACACAAAAGTTTTATTCTTTTTATGTTTATAACATAAAAGATTTGCGTTTTTACATACCCTAAATCAGTAAATCAGTAAATCAAACTACCCACCCCAGCACCCCTGCACCCCCTCCTCCCTCCTTACCATGATCTATTGATCTATTGATCAATTGATTCAAGTCATATTTCCAGTATCATTTTGGATAAAAATAATAATAAAATAAGTTCTTTATATAATGATCAATAAATATATGCTAACGTATCAAAGTTTTCACATCAACAAAGCTAACCTAGCATCACCTGAAATAAGAATATTTTGTACAACGACAAACCTAACATACCTTAAGCACGAATAAACGGCTAGCATTAACAAAGTTCCATACTTAACAACGGTAAAGTAACTAACATAGCATAAAAAACGTAGCCTATTCACACTTTTTCAAACATATCTCTAACATATCAATGTTAATTTTACATAAACATGGTATTATTTAACAAAAATTTATCATAACCTTGTCTAATTATCATACTGACCAACAAACATATCCTAACGCAGCAAAGTTTTTTACATTAACATCGTAATATTTAACAAAAATTTATCATAACCTTACCTAACTATAATAATCCCCAACGAATAATTGCAAACATAACAAAGTTTTAACCAAACATAACATAAAAATAAGTTCTTTGAATAAAATATCATAGTAAAGTGTAATAGTTTACTGATAATAAAGCAGTATATCAGTAAATCAAATCACACGACCCACCAATCACCTCCCCATTAGAACCATCTATGGTCTATTGATCGATTGATCTATTGATTCAAGTCATATTTCGAGTATCATTTTGGATAAACATAATATAAAAATAAGTTCTTTATACACTGATCAACGAATATATGCTAACTTAACAAAGTTTTCACATTAATAAAGCTAACATAGCATCAACTGAGCTAAGAATATAATGTACAACGACAAACCTAACATACCTTACACACGAATAAACAGCTAACATTAACAAAGTTCCATACTTAACAACAGTAAAGTGACTAACATAGCATAAAAAACGTAACCTATTCTCACTTTTTCAATCATATCTCTAAAATGTCAATGTTAATTTTACATTAACATGGTAATATTGAACAAAAAAATATCATAACTTGTCTAATTATCATACTGACCAACGAACATATTCTAACGTAACAAAGTTTTTTACATTACTATCGTAATATTTAACAAACATTTATCATAACCTTACCTAACTATCATAATCCCCAAAGAATAAACTCAAAAATAAAAAGTTTTATCTAAACATAACATAAAAATAAGTTCTTTGAATAAAATATCATAGTAAAGTGTAATAGTTTACTGATCCTAAAGCAGTAAATCAGTATATCAGTAAATCAAACCACCCGCACCACCCATACCCTCCCTTCCCATCCTTCCATGATCTATAGATCTATTGATTCAAGTCATATTTCGAGTATCATTTTGGAGAAACATAACAAAAATAAGTTCTTTATATATTGACCAATTAATATATGCTAACGTAACAAAGTTTTCACATTAATAAAGCTAACATATCATAACCCGAACTAAGAATATAATGTACAACGACAAACCTAACATACCTTATGGATTCAAGGGTGGAAGATATATAGAGGATAAAATATGGTTACTGCACGATTTAGGTTTGTACAAGGATGGATTCAGGCAATTAATGGCATTACTGAGATATTAAAGGAATTGCAGAATTATAATTTCCGAAATATATATATACACTCGCAGATTGTGTCAAGATCCTCTAGAAAATTGTTTTGGCGATATTAGAGGAGCAGGCGGTGGGAGCGATAATCCAACATGTGCTCAGTTTGAAGCTTTGTTTCAGAGAGCAGCAATTAATTCTCTTGTCAGATTTGCTGAATCCAAAAACTGTGAAGCGGACGAGACATACAATTTTCTTTCTTCAGCTACGTTTAAGCAGGATGATCATGCCATGATGAACGCGAGTGTTTTAAGTTTTGATCATTCTTACAATGTTACTTTCCCTTTGACAAACAAAGATAATTTTGAGGAAGTTAATGGCATGAGGTGTGTTTGTGGACTTCTCGCAAAAAAAAAAATATTACATTTTCATAAAGAAGTGTGTTCAGTGTGTGACCTAACTTCTTTCAATGAAGAAATTAGAGAAAATATGTTTTTGCAAATCAAACAGTATGAGCATATACCTGCTGATCAGGGTTTAACTTTTTGTTCAAATTTTTTTTTTCATTTTTTAAAGCTTGTGAAGCAATATTTTGTAAAGAATTTAATGTTGTATGCATGAACAATAATATAACTACTTACTTAGCAAATAAGTTAAAAGAGCTCAATTATAAATTTTGTTCACCTAGAGTAGAAAATTTTGCATTACGGAAATTTGTAAACATTAGGATATATTAGAGCTTGAAGTTTTATAATAATATTAATTTTTCAAAAGTTTTTGATAAAACAAAGAAACTAAATTTTTTTTTTGAATTAATAGAATTAAACTTTTATTATTATTATTATTATTATTATTATTATTATTATTATTATTATTATTATTATTATTATTATTATTATTATTATTATTATTATTATTATTATTATTATTATTGTTATTGTTATTGGTATTGTTATTGTTATTGGTATTATTATTATTTTTATTATGTTTTTTTATATATATATTTATGTATATATATATATATATATATATATATATATATATATATATATATATATATATATATATATATATATATATATATATATATATATATATATATATATATTATATAAAATATTGTATGAATCGTCTGGGAACATGGAATGTTAGAGAAATAAATGATGAGAAGAGAGGTGATGGATGTATTTATATAGGGTAAATTTGATTTACTAGCTGTAACTTAAACAAAGATGAAAGGAAGCGTTGAAGACGAGTGGTGTGACGTGAAGGGGAGAGGAGGAGCTGCAATTCTGATCAGTGACCTGTGTCATAGAGCTATGGGGGATTTTGTTTGTGTGGGTACTAGAATTCTAATGTTGAATTTTAAGTTTGATAAGGTCAAGGTATGTGTGGTTGAAATGATGTTTCCGACTTGGTGAGTGGGAGTTTTAGGTTGAATGTATTGGGCGACTTAAATTGTTGAATAGGTGATCGAAAAAGGAATGATAGAATAGGTGTATTTTTCTTTAAGAAAGTTATTAAATATTAGAAAATATTGTATAAAATTTTATAATAGTTCCTCAAAATTTATTATTAAAATAAAAAAAATATAAAAGATTTGTGTAAATAGAATAAATAGAAATAAACTTATTATTCCATTAAACATTTTTAATGTTCTTTATGTTATGATTTTCTTAAAACTTTTTATTTTCTATAGAATATTTTATTCATACTTATTAATACTTATTATACTTAGTATGTAATCCAAAAAAAAAAAAATTTATATATATATATATATATATATATATATATATATATATATATATATATATATATATATATATATATATATATATATATATATATATATATATATATATATATATATATCATCACCTTTTTTCCCCAAGACTAGGGGTAAGATGCGTGCAGTGCACCGGAAACAGAAAAGGTAGAAGAGTATGACACAAGTCGAAAAGAAAGCCCAGCCTTACCTCACCCTTCATACCTATTAGTGAGAACTCGTCGCAGTCAGAAAATCCGCATTAGAGCTTCCCGGGACAGCGACGGACCTTCGCTATGTCATATCGTATATGTAGGGTTCCTCCCCTGGCCCAAGTGGTCCACAACCATACCCCTCCCCCACAAAACCGCGCCATTCACTCCTGTTATGCACTTTTCCTCTCGCTTCTGACAAACTCACATTTCTCTCCACCAGACATTCCTTTACTAAGTCAATCCACTTTTTATTCGGTCTCCCAGCCGGTCGATTCCCAACAGACTCACCACTATAAATCCGTTTAACCAACCGACTCATCCATCCTTTCCACATGACCAAACCATCTCAACGTACTTTCATTTATTCTCTCATTTATCCCTTTCTTCACACCACACAACTCTCTAACACGTTCATTCCTCATTTTATCAATTCTTCCCACACCAAACAAGCTCCTAAGATTGTCCATCTGAACACATTGAACTTTAGTTATATACCTCTTATTCCAGACCATAGTCTCACTACTATACATTAAAACAGGTAACAATTTATCCTCATGCAAGACCCACAGAGGCATTCAAGAGCAAGTCCTTTTCTTCCACCAACGATTTAATTGCACCAGCCACCTTCCTGCCATTAACAACTTTCCTACTACACTTCATCATCCGTTCCCTTATCATTTAACATATATCCCTTAAATATTTCAATCTACACACTTGTTCCAGCTTCTCACCATCTAACATAACATATATATATATATATATATATATATATATATATATATATATATATATATATATATATATATATATATATATATATATATATATATATATATATATATATATATATATATATATATATATATATATATATATATATATATATATATATATATATATATATCATCTTCATCTTTCTTTCCCAAGATTGGGAGTAAGGTGCGTTACATTCACAGAAGAGAAAGCAGTAGCAGAATATGACAAAAGTCCAAAAAAAGACTTAATTGAAGTGGGAGCCGTCACAATCCAGAAAAATCCACCCTATAGTTCCACCCGGGGCCACATTGAATCCTCCACTATTTCCATCCATTCTTAGGGTTCATCCCCCTGTGGGTGTTCAAACCCCACCACAACACCAGCCATTCTACCTATCCTGCTTTCTTCCTACTCGCCTCTGCCAAACTCACATTTCTCTCACTACCAAACATTGATTTACTGACTCAATCCACTTTTTCTTCGGTCTCCCAATAACCAATAATACAACACACTCCACCACTATACATCCCTTAACAGACCGACTTCCATCCATCCTTCCCATGGCCAAAACCATCTCAAGGTGCTTTCATTTAATTCTCTCGTTTACCCCTTTCTTCTCACCACACAATTCTCTTATACGTTCATTCCTTATTTTGTCATCCAATTCTTCTCACCTAACACGCCCTAAAGTTGTCCATCCTGAACACATTGAACTTGAGATCTATACTTCTTATTCAGACTCCTGGAGTCTCACTACTACTCCTAATACCCCTCATACAAGACCCCTAACACCTCAGACTTATTCCACTACATTCTGTGATTTAATAATATATATATATATATATATATATATATATATATATATATATATGTATGTATATGTATATGTAATATGTATATATGTATATGTATGTATGTATATTTGTATATTCAAGCGATCACAATGTTGGTGGAAAAAAAAAGATTTTTCCATAATTTTTTAATTTAAAAACAAGGACTGTTTATTGATTTAAAAGACAAAGCAAACCACACATACTCCTACATGAAAACCATTCAGTGAGAAAAGACGACCGCTTTACTTACAGCGAGGGAGATTAATAAAAATTAAAAAGCTGGTTAAAAGAGTTTCACATGTAAGTGTTGATGCAAAAGAGGTAAAATTTCTAACGAGGGTTTTCCGAGAATAGTTGCAAAGGATGTTTCACTTTTTATTGTAGTTTATTTTAAAAGTAGTTAAAATTGTGACTACCTAACCTAGAGAGGGATCGAAATTAAAATAAAGATTGGTCTCCATCCTGGAAGCACTCCCTATTAACGCACAGAGGTTATTTTCTCAAAAATCTTAGGGGGGAGACGGGAAAAGTTAAGAGGAATCATCTAGGATAGAGCTATTAGAACAGGAAGCAAAAATTATTGGCTTTATCAATAAAAACGTTAGATATGCAAAACTTACAGGAATAAGTAGAGGAAGATTTCGAGTAGTATTTATTTTAGTAAGAGAATAAAAATTTCTAGTAGTAAGATTGACCAAAGGGTAGCAAGCTTTCGTTGAGTGTAAGTGAACTTGTCGATTATTTTCCTATGAAGTTTTGCCGAACAATAAAATCATTCGGTAAATAGAAGAAGGGAAGCATTTACAGGTCCGCTACTGCCCTTTTGCCGAATTAATAGAAGAACAAACGCGACAATATCATTGCATCTTTTGCGTAACAACAGAAATTATACGGTAAATTTCTGGTATTTGCATGCAACTCTATCATTACACACACTAGTTCGGGCTGAAAAGTAATGCTTATTCTGCTGTAAAATCTATTACAATGCAGATAAGGTAATGAAACAAAGACTGAGAAAATGTCAAAGGTTTATTCAATGAGCATGTACAATTTTTTTTTTTACATAATCTCGAACGTCAATACATTTCTGCAAACGTTTAACCCACTTCTCAAAACTGGTTGAAAAAAGTCTTGATCCGTTTACCGAAACCAGTCTAACACCGCTCTCTTCACCTTATCATCTGAACCAAATCTCACTCCTTGGAGACTCTCCTTCAACTTTGAAAATTAGTTAAAATTACTGGAGACAATATCAGGACTCTGGGTGGGTGATTATTGACCTAGAAGTTCAAGCATTGAAGCATTTGGGCACTGCAATGTGGTCGAGCATTGTCATGATGCAGAAGGAAAACGGTACGGTGTGGTCTTATTCGACGCACACTGCTCTTGAATTTCTGGAGAGTTTCACAATAACGATCGGAGGTTACAGTCGTGCCC
The DNA here is from genome assembly GCA_015478945.1 of Trachelipus rathkii. Lineage (NCBI taxonomy): Eukaryota > Metazoa > Arthropoda > Malacostraca > Isopoda > Trachelipodidae > Trachelipus > Trachelipus rathkii. The sequence goes on from JABUQX010139907.1 coordinate 30,369, forward strand.
AGGGAGTGAGATTTGGTTCAGATGATAAGGTGAAGAAAGCGGTGGAAGACTGGTTCCGGAAAACAGATCGGCTTCTTTTCAACCGGTTTCGAGAAGTGGTTTTAATGTTTGCAGAAATGTATTAATGTTTGAGGATTTGAAATTATGTAGGAAAAAAATTGTATGGAGTACTATTCTCACATTTGGGGGGGGGCTCCGGCTCCACCCTTCTATTGGATAGGGTTGAGTCTAAAGCTAAGAGACTAATAAACTGTCCCCTACTTTCTAACCCTCTTGACCCTCTATCTCTGCGACGTGACGTTGGCGCACTATCTCTTTTCTATAGGTACTACAACGGTAGATGCTCGGGAGAGTTGACCACTCGCATTCCACCTCCATTGCGTCGCCCTAGCAATACAAGGGATGCCTTGCTCTCGCATGAGTTTTGCGTGAGTATTGAGAACCCCAGATTTGTTCGTTGTGGTGCCTCTTTCTTTCCTGCTATTTCTGTTCTGTGGAACTCCTTGCCTTCTTCTGTTTTTCCAACTATATTTAATCTTCCTCTCTTTAAAGCCACGTCTGCGCTCACCTGAGAGATTTAGCCTTAGGTTGGGGATTGGGTGGGTTTTAATGTTTATTTCCGCCCCTCACCCTAAAAGAGCTCAGCCCGTGGTTGTGGTTAACTATTTGTATAATATATATATATATATATATATATATATATATATATATATATATATATATATATATATATATATATATATATATATATATATATATATATATATATATATATATATGTATATAATAACTGCATATAACCTTATTTACAAATAAATTTGATAAAAAGATATAAATCATAGTGGAACATGATAAATTTTAATTTAATCCCCGTAAAAATTACCATCATAATTGCAAAGTAAATATAAATGTCACAGGCCTGGAATCGTCTACAGATTTTTCTGTAGATTTCCTTTAAACTGGCAATGTTAGTTTACAACTTTTACGTTATTCTTCTTCTCGGAGAAGGAAAGAGTTTTTTAAAAGTTGTACCAAGTTACTATAAGGTAAATTTTGCTAAAACCAAGATTCGGTTATTGATGTGGGATTCAACGATAAACTCGATATATTTTTTCAAAGAAATACAGAAATCTGGGGAAATACAGAAACGAGACAACGCGACTGAAGCAAGCTTTTATTTTGCTCAGAAGAATCTAACCATTGAGTGATTAGGATAAAGATATTAATAGATTGGCCTATAATAATATTAATGTTGATAGTAGTGATGATGATGATGATGATGATAATAATAATAACACCCCTCCTTGATTAGGGCTCTTCCCGTGAGTGGTGGTGAGATCTATAATATATATATATATATATATATATATATATATATATATATATATATATATATATATATATATATATATATATATATATATATATATATATATATATATATATACATGTATAAATATATGTAATATGTATATATCTCATATATATATATATATGCTCCTATCCCACCTTCCAGTATATATATATATATTATATATCTCTCTGCTTGTATGTATATGTATGTATGTAATAATATGTGTGTAATAATAATATGTAATAATAAATGTAATAATAATAATGTGTATGTAATAATGTGTGTGTATGTGTAACAATAATATTAATATGTGTGTGTATGTAATGAATGTAATAAATAATAATATGTGTGTGTTCTCTCCATCCACTCCTTCCTGTCCTCCATCCATTCATTTCCTTCCATTTCTTATATTCTCCTCACTATTATACTCCAGGTTCTCAAGTCCCTATATATTTTCTCCTCTATATATGTACTTTCTCTTTCTCTCTCTCTCACTCTCTCCCGCCCTCACTGTCTTACTCTCTCTCCCCCTCCCTCTCTCTTTCTCTCTCATATATATATATATATATATATATATATATATATATATATAAGCTTTCTTTGTTTGTACCTGATAACCTTAACAGGTACAGGAAAATAAATAAAATTTTATTAATCAAGAGACATTTTATACATGTAATTAAAAAAAAATAACGCTTTTGAAAAAATTTAAAATTGTTAAAAATGTTGGAAAACGTATGATATTACTGTACGACAATACAGAAGAAGCTCCTGAAGCTCCAGTGAGCACACAAAAGGTGCAAATGTTGATTTTTAAACTAAAGAATGTCCACGGGTAAATAAGAACGATGGCAAGAGTCAGGGGTTTCTCGGCCTACCGAAGGGGACGACGGGGGAGACTTCGTCCCCCACTCCTGTCCTCAGTCGGCTCGAACCCTAAAAGGGAAATAAAAGAAAAGTGGCATTTTCTCCAGGCAGAATAGAAACTATTTGACAGCTCCTCCTCTCGCTAAAGCAGAAATGGAAGGTTGATGAGACTGCAAAGGTTGTTGAGAGCATACTTTGCCAGACCAAGATTATACTAATATTTAAAGGTCTTATTAATAAATATTAGAATAAAATATTTTTTTTTTATAGAAGTTTCATCGATGAAATTGCTTGCTAAAATCAAAAAATGATATTTATTTTTTCCTGTAGCTGTTATAATTTTTTTTAGTTACATGCATGATGCTTTCAGGGAGACTGGCCTATATATATATATATATATATATATATATATATATATATATATATATATATATATATATATATATATATATATATATATATGTATATATATATATATATATATATATATATAATGGTGAAGTCTTGAACGTGTGTCGCACTACGAAAATTATAATCATTTTGAAAAATATACGATCATTTTTAAAAATATTTTTAAAAAATTAAAAAATCAAGTTCTAATTATTTATTTAAATCTATGTAAACTAACGTAACTTAAATTAACCTAACCAGACACACACACACACATATATATATATATATATATATATATATATATATATATATATATATATATATATGTAATATATATATATATATATATATATATAATTACAATGCCTTAATTAGAAGAGACTAGTGGATTTCTTTTGAATAGAAGAAAATTAAGTTCTTAAATATTTATCATAAATTTACTAAAGTATGTTAGCAAAAGCTTTCGACCTGAATTCTAGGCCCTCCTTCAGCTGCTGTTATACATCAACTAAATTAAATAATAATGAAAATATAAAATAAAAATATAAAATTATGAAAATTAATTTACAAAAGTTTGGTTTTAAGTTTTTTGAAAAAAGGTGAGGAGTGCAGAATGTGGTTTATGATGGGATCTATGTGCGAGTCTTTTCTTTGTATGTTGTAATTGTTAGATTTTGTTATGCAATAGGATTCAGAAAGTTTTCTAAGTTGTAGATTGTCAATGTGAATAATGGGTGTCAGGTGGTTAATGTTTATGTTATGATTATCTGTGGATCTATGAAGGGTAAGGGCAGAATTAGGGTTATCTTGGAGAAGGTCATATTTATGTTGATAATTGCGTCTGGGAAAATCATGTGTTTCTCCAATGTATAGGTTGTTACAGTTGGCACATGGAATTTTGTACACCCCTTGGGAAGTAAAGGAATCAGAATGAGTACGAGGTTTGAAGATTTTTTTGAAAGGAAGTACATTGGAGGAAGAAATAAGGATAGATTTGGGTAGGAATTTTTTACTACCCATGGGGATGCGACCCTTGAAAGGAGGCGTGAGTGGTCTCCAAGTAGTGCTCACAGTTATGCCAGATCGCCTCTGTATGATGCTCTGTTGCCAAACCTATCAGTTTGTTTATAGTAAAGTTTGAGATTGTTATACTTTGTTAATGTCTACTGTTTATTCACACTTAATGTATGCCTGGTATGTTGCGGTACTATATGTTTTTAGTTCAGAAAATATTATTATGTTAGCGTTTATTCGTTGATCTGTATGATCAATAGGTTATTTATGATATTTGACATTGAATTTTGCTGATGTCTACGTTTATTCATAGTTCAAAATGATGTTATATTTGATATGCATGACACTTTGATGAATAAAGTATCAATTAATAGTTCAAGATGCTGGTATCTTTGAAAGTTTGGGCACTTTGTTAAGGAATTTTGTTAGATAATGTTGCTTTATCTGTCGATGTTATGATTGAAATGCCAGTATAGGTTAATTTTTGCTGTATGATGAGGGAATGGTTGAGAACTTATTCAAAGGTCCAAATGTTAATGTCTTATTCATAGATCCAGATGTCGGTATCTATTGTAGGTTTTCATCCCATTGTAAGTGTTAGATATGTTAAGCTATGTTTAATTTCTGTTACGTTTATTTGTTAAATATTACTATGACAATATGAAATTAAAAACTGGTTTGTTAGAGAAATGATAAGTTTCGTAAGATATTACTGTGTTAACTGACGATGATGTGTTAGAAACGGGGGCATAGGGTAAGTTTTTGTTGGGTAATGTTAGGTTTGCTCGAGAATTTTGCTAATGTCTATGTTTATTCATAGTTCAAAATGATGTTATATTCGGTAGGAGTGACCCTTTGATGAATGTAGTGTCAGTTCATAGTTCATGATGTTGGTGTCTTTGATAGATTGGTCACTTTGTTAATGGATTTTGTTAGATGATCATGCATTAGCTATTGATGATATGTTGGAAAAGTGGGAAAACATAGAGTTTTGTATGTCCTGTTAGCTACTTTACCTTTGATAAGTTGGGAATTTTGTGAATGTTAGCTGATTATTCATGCGTGAGGTATGTTTGTTTTGTTGTTGTACATTATATTCTTAGTTCAGGTTATGATATGTTAGCTTTATTGATGTGAAAACTTTGTTACCCTAACAAATATTCGTAGGTATGTATGATAAATTGGTAAGATTTTGATAAATGTTTGTTAAATATTACTATGTTGAGGTAAAAATACCAATGACATGTTACATATACGTTTGAAAAAGTGTGAACAGGTTACGGTCTGTATGCAATGTTAGTTACTTTACTGTTGTTAAGTACGGAACTTTGTTAATGTTGATTGTTTATTCGAGCGTAAGGTATGTTAGGTTTTTCGTTGTACGTTATTTTCTTAGTTCATGTTTTGACGTGTTAGCTTTATTGATGCTAAAGC
>JABUQX010139908.1:0-10000 GCA_015478945.1 Trachelipus rathkii
TAGAAGCACCCCTGATTAAAGAGCAGATTTTGGTGAGTTGGTTTTCCACTATCTTATCTAATAATCTTCCTTTTTCAGACCAGTCTACCACTTCAATATATATATATATATATATATATATATATATATATATATATATATATATATATATATATATATATATATATATATATATATATATATATATGATTAATCTTACTTTCTTTACTACTATAATAAAAATTTACATGAGAATTTCGTATTGTTCGATAAATTCGGTGAATTGTAGTTTCATTAATTTTATCAGCAATATTTTATTTTGGGTGTGATATTTTTGATGAATCGTAACATATCTACATCATATTCAAACATTTCGAACAATGATTTAAAATGTTTGACATTTTCGATTAAACGTAATTTCCTTCTAAATTAAATATAAATATTTTATTTGAATATAATATATTAAAATTTAATTTAAATATGCCTTTTTATCAGTGTACACCTTTTTAATAAATTTCCATCAATATTTTATAATGATTAATATTTTTGATGAATTTGTAACACATCTACATTTTTATACAAATATTCAAGAATATATATATATATATATATATATATATACCCCGCTACTATATATATATATATATATATATATATATATATATATATATATATTTATATAATATATTATTAAGACTTACCTATGACACACACATGACGTTCTCCCCCCCCATCAACCAAATCACCCCATCAACCCAACAGAAACCTCAACACCCTTTCCCAACACAACTTCAGTGACAGGAAACACACCCTTACCACTACTTATAAACAACTCCTCAGAACAAATATAAACTATGCTTCCCCACATGGTTCCCTGCACTGTCAAAATCTAACTCAAAAAAATTACAAATCACACAAAACATCGCCCTAAGAATTATCACTGGATGCACTAACGAATACCCTAACCAGCATTTACATGGCTTGATGCCCACATCCTTCCTATCTCTACCCACCTGGAGATGGTGGGGACTCAATTCTACCAGAAAACCCTAAATCCAACCCACCCATGTCACCAAATATTCTCCAACCCCTCCCGACACAGACTAAAATCCCCACCCTCCTCACCAGCTAAATTCTATAATGACATCTACAACATTATTCCCCCCCCCCCCTCTAAATAGGTCATGGCTTGCACATATCCATACACATCTAGCTAACACGTACCTATAAAACTGCCCCAATAACAATTTACTAAACTCCCCCTCCCCAAAAATTTCCCCTATAGAAGAAACACTGTCCAGAAGAGGCCAAATTGACCTCGCCCGGAGCAGATCAGGTCACCACCCAAAACTCTTACAATATAAATATAGATTCAAACTAGACAATGTTACCTCCCCCACCTGCACCAGATGTCACATTTCCCAGGACACAATGGAGCACCTCCTTCTGGGGTGCTCCGCTCTCGACGCCCCCCGTGCCGACCTCTGCGTGGCACCTCTCGACCTGTGGAACCGCCAAGGCTTTCCCGGCTTCTGGAAGAAGTGTGTCTCTCCAATTGAGGTGGGAGAGGGGCAGAAATATATATATATATATATATATATATATATATATATATATATATATATATATATATATATATATACTACTATATATATATTTATATACATATATATATATATATCCAGTAGGAGAGACCCTTATTGAAATGATTAGAAGGAATCAGTTAAGAAAAATAATTACATTTACAAGTTAAATAAATATATATTCTTGAGCTTTCGTTCCTAAGCTGGAACCTCCTTCAAATAGATGTTTATATATATATATATAGGTATATACGGTATATATATATATATATATATATATATATATATATACATATATATATATATATATATATATATATATATATATATATATATATATATATATATATATATATATATATATATATATATATACGATGATTCGCAGCTTCACGGCACCGTATTCACAAAAGTTTTTTATTCTATTTTATATTATAAAATTGTTTGACATTTTCTATAAACCGTAAATTTTCTACAACTTTAGAAAAAAAATTAAAAAAAATTTTTATACTCTTTGATATTTTATATGAATCGTAAAATCTCTACGTTTTATTCGAAAATTTCTAACTACATTTTTGCATTGTTTGATATTTTCTGTGAAACGTAACTTTTCTGCCGAAGCAAATAAATATTTTTTTTAAAAATAAAATAAAGTGGTTGGAAGCCGGAGACGGAGCCGGAGCCGGAGCCGGTTAATTTTAAACTGATGGAATCGGAGCTGATGCTGGCAAAAAGACTTGCCCAGCCCGCAGTTCTGTCTGAGACGAACCGTAATTTTTCTACACCATATTCAAAAATTTCCAATAATATTAATTATATTGTTTGATATTTTCGATGAATTGTAACTTCTCTGTATCTTATTGATAAATTTTCAATGATAATTTTACTTTAATATTATTTAATACTTTCAGTGAATTTGCAACAAATTAAATCTAATTTTTGAATATATATATATATATATATATATAAATATATATATATATACTCTTTCTATATATATATATATATATATATATATATATATATATATATATATATATATATATATATATATATATATATATATATATATATATATATATATATATGAAATGTAGAACTAAAAAAAACAGTTCAAAATAAAGTGATCGACCCAAAATAGAATAAGATTGCAGTTTATTTAAAATTATTAAATCAAAATTAAAGTGAAATGGATACTCTCGACATAAACACTTTAAATCTTAGCTTCAAACAAAATGAAATTGATCACAATTAAAAATATTTAAAAAAAAAATAATTTACCTAATCTTAAAAAAGATTAACTCTAATTAATTAAAACACTAAGATCACTTAAAGGAAATAAAATACCACTTAACAATGCAAAAAAACACCTTTCCGATACGAAAGCTAAACACTAAAACAATCAAAAAATATATTATTATTATTATTATTATTATTATTATTATTATTATTATTATTATTATCATTATTATTATTATTATTATTATTATTATTATTATTATTATTATTATTATTATTATTATTATTATTATTATTATTATTATTATTATTATTATTATTATTATTATTATTATAACATATTCTCAAATTATGTAATACTATACCGAAAGAATTTGCAAAATCATGCAAGGTCTTTTTCGAACCAAAGGATGATAAGGGGTCAAGATAACTTGAATTGCTTAAGAGTGATAAAGGGTTAAGATAACTTAAATTGTTTAGAGATGATAAACGGTTAAGACAACTTGAATTGTTTGAGAGTAATAAAGGGTTAGTATAACTTGAATTGTTTAAGGATGATACAGTGTTAAGGTAACATGAATTGCTTAAGGATGATAAACGATTAAAATAACTTGAATTGTTTAAGAATGATAAAGAATGATAAAGGGTTAAGATAATTTGAATTGTTTAAGGATGATAAAGGGTTAAGATAACTTGGATTGTTTAAGGATGCTAAAGGGTTAGGATAACTTGAATTGTTTAAGAATGATAAAGGGTTAATATAATTTGAATTGAAAAGGATGATAAATGGTTAACATAACTTGAAATGACTAAGGATGCTATAGGGTTAAGATAATTTGAATTGCTTAGGTATGATAAAGGGTTAATAAGATGACTTGAATTATTTAAGGATGATAAACGGTTAATATAATTTGAATTGTTTAAGGTTGATAAAGGGATAAGATAATTTGAATTGTTCAAAGGTAATAAAGGGTCAAAGTAACTTGAATTGTTTACGGATGCTAAAGGATTAAAATAAATTGAATTCCTTAAAAATAATAGTGTTAAGATAACTTGAACTATTTAAGGCTGATAAAGGGTTAAAAATAACTTGAATTGCTGAAGGAAGTCATAGGGTTAAGATAGCTTATTTTGTTTAAGGATAATAAAAGGCTTAAGATAACTCGATTTGTTTTATTAAGAATCCACAAAGTAACTTTTAATTCATATGATCTTAGGGTTTTATTGATCGTTATTAACATCTTTCAAATCCTTTAGGTAATTTTTTCGAGCGTTTAAAGCGCAGTTAAAGCCAGTTCAATATGTAAATATAGCGATCAAATAGATGGAACAATGCACTACTTACTCATTGATCTATTCAGTTGGCGTTTGATCTGGGTCAGAAACGCCGTGTTTCAAACGCTCGTATATATGTATAAATAATATATATATTTGGCACTATATATTTTGTATTTTATAATATATATATATATATATATATATATATATTCTTAATTCTTATAGACCTCGCACCAGGAAAATCAAACAATGTGCATTATATACCTCATATATAAAGTTTATTTTTAAATGCTTTTGAAGTGTTGCTTATAAGTCATCTGTTATAAAATGTCACATATTTGATGCTCATTTTCTATAATTATTATTTAAAAAAAAGAATAGCCTTTAATAGAAAACTCCAAGTTTTAAAGTGACTTTCACAATTTCTTTCAGGGCAATTTAATTTAGATGTTAATTATTAGTGATACCAGACTAATATATATATATATATATATATATATATATATATACTTTCTCTTTTTATATATATATATATATATATATATATATATATATATATATATATATATATATATATATATATATATATATATATATATATATATATATATATATATATATATATAAAAATTTTTATATTTTTTTATATATATATATATATATTTATTTTTTTTTATAACTATGATATATATATATATATATATATATATATATATATATATATATATATATATATATATGGACATTTATAAGAGGTTGAATCCATTAATATTAGGTTAGAGTTAACTTAGGTTAGGTTTTGGTTAGGAATTTTGTTTAGAGTTGAAGCTAGGATTGGTTCGGTAAGTTAGAGTTAGATTAGGTTGATTTACCCTATATTGTAATATTTACCATAAAATTATTGAAATTAAGATAGATTTTTGAATGATTTTTTCCCTTCCCCCTCTCTCTTCCTCTCCCTCTCCTCTTTCTGTCCTCACTCTTTCTCTTCCTCATATAATATATATATCAAAAGTTTCCTTATCTTTCCTGTATAAATTTAATTACATTTTAGTTTTTGGATAATGAATACAGTAATATGCATAGTGATACCTATGATTTATAAATGCTCCAATTCTAAGAATAATAATGCTTGTAGAACTCAAAATGCATAACCAAATTAATATTAAATACATTTTCATATATTCTATAAAACATAAATTTTGTACTTTATTTTCTTATTCATAAATAATACTTGGAATTATAAAGTTATAGAGGTTTTGGTTGGAAATATTGAAGGTTTTGGCTCAGTATGCTGTTAATATTCTCAAATAATAAGTCAGTTATCTTTAACTTTACAATATGATACTTTTGAAAGGATATAAGTAAATGTAATATATTAAATTTAGGTATATATATATATATATATAATTATAATATGTATGCTAATATGTAATAATATAAAACAGATAGTTTTGGTCTTTACTTCTTTTATTGGTTCTGATCTACACGATGTTGCTAATAACATATGATTACACATGCCACACACACACACACACACAAACACCATATATGTATGTGTATGTATGTATGTATGTGTATGTATATATATGTGTAATAATATGTATGTATGTATGTATGTGTCAGTCAAATTCCTAAATTCAAGAGTGAGAATCAGATTGACAGATCATAATGGCAGAGACTTTATTAAGTTAATGAGTTGAGCCGTTTCCATATCAGAACAATATATTTAATAGACGGGTCACTCACTCTTTCTTTGTGGGTTAAGAATGGTATATATATATATGTAAGAATGTGTGTGTGTGTGTGTGTGTGTGTGTGTGTGTGTGTGTGATGTTAATGTTCTCTCCATTCCTTCCATTCCTCTCTCTCTCTCTCTCTCTCTCTCCCCTCTCTCTCTCTCTCTCTCCTCTCTCTCTCTCTCTCTCTCTCTCTCTCTCTCTCACTCCTCTCTCCTCCTCTCCTCCTCCTCTTTCTTTAATGTTCAGGTTCAAAATCAGATCAATTCCAATCGGCATTAAAGTTCTTCGTGGTCATGAGTCTATCCGGATCCTGCCAATTCGTCGGTTAAAATTAACATTAAAGTTTAAACTATCTGAATGCATGTTATACATTATATAAGTTGAATAAGTCATCAATTATTTCCATTGTGGCAGAAAATATAATTCTTCTAAATGCCTCATAATAACCTAAGAATGCTTTACCTTTCAATTCGACATAATCTTTCAAAACATCTACATCCTCGAAAACGATACAGTAAAACTTTTAATCTCCATCAGCGGGATTCGAACACTTGCTGGACTCCCGCGTCGCTGAGTTAAAACTTTCCAATATTCTTAATATATATATATATATATATATATATATATATATATATATATATATATATATATATATATATATATATATATATATATATATTTATATATATATATATATATATATATATATATATATATATATATATATATATATACTATATATATATATATATATAATTCAGGAAAGGATGGAAAAACTGAATAAAATAGTTTTCCTGTCCTCTTTTCTCAAATTAGAACTATACTACAAATAAGAAAAGCCAGCAACATCATCTGAAAGAAGCAACAGTAATAAGATAATCATTTCTGTGATGACTATATATATGTGTGCGTCTTCTTATAAAAAATTATAATAACTGTTGGAAATAAATCCTGTACTAAAAAAATTGTTACTAGATACAAAATTCTTATTATTCCGTATAATATATATATATATATATATATATATATATATATATATATATATATATATATATATATATATATATATATATATATATATATATATATATATAAGATTGTGGTGTGTGAAAATAAGTATATATATATATATATATATATATATATATATATATATATATATATATATATAAATATATATATACTATATATATATATATATATATATATATATATATATTTATAAATATATATATATATATATATATATATATATATATATATATATATATATATATATATATATATATATATATATATATATATATATATATATATATATATATATGTATGTGCAATGCAGTGAGGTTCAATTTAAGGTAAGAAAACAGCAATCAAAAGGTAGGAAGCAAGTTAAATATGTAAACATAAATTTAAATATTAATAATTCAAGAGAGAAACGGCAATGTTTTCGTGTTATATAATAACTATATTCGATATGTTGTTTAAAAAGAAATAAAAAGGATGAGAAGTAATTCAAGTTTAATTTTGTGAAGATAAAACATATAAAGGGGAGGTTATTTTTTTTAATGTAATAGGTAAGACTTCTACTTAAAAAATTACATCAGAAAAAATAGAATCAAGGAAAATATATTTACTAAAGAAATTTTTTTTTAGGTGTAGGATGTGGAAGTAAATGAAAGTTAGAGAGGAGAAAATATATTAATATTTTTCCTTATATATATATATATATATATATATATATATATATATATATATATATATATTTATATACTATATATATATATATATATATATATATATATATATATATATATATATATATATATATATTTATATATATATATATAAATATATTATATATTTATTTAAATATATATATATATATATATATATATATATATATATATATATATATGTAATATATATATATATATTTTTTTTTTTTTTTTTTTTTTTTTTTTTTTTTTTTTTTTTTTTTTGTGTGTGTGTGTGTGTGTGTTTGTATTCCTCTTTCATAATATTTCAATCTTATATGCTCTTCACTCATATATATGCTCATATATATGTATGTATCATTACTTTTTATGGATTGATCTTTATGGTTGTTTATAAAATGTTTGTGACCATATATTTTTGTTGGTTTTGAAGGAGGCTTTTTGATGTTTCCATCTGAGGCGATCATATTTAAGACTAAAATTAATTAAACTTTTAGGAAAGGTTTAATTGACGAATTCTGTTGTCTCAGTCATCTTTCTCCTCTTTCTCTGTATGTATGTAATATATGAGTTTGTATGTATGTATATACAGTACTGGCACAATTATTATGGATTTTTCAAAAAAAAATTTTCAACAAAATGGTCAACAAAATGTATTATTTAAAATTATTGAAAGTTCCATTTTATTTTTATACAATAGCACCGAACAACTATTAAACATTAATTTTTAGAGACTTTTAGTCTAATATTCGAGTAAATCTGGCAACACTGTAGAAATAACTTGGACCCACGTGTATTAGTCCGCGCACGAGATTTTGACGAAATCATTCTGTGTATTAGTTTGGCTTTGTGAAGTTGAATTTTCTGCCTCTTATAGACTTTTAATTTTTATTTTTGCAGTAATATGTATTGTTCCCAGATTTGATTTATAAAAATAGACTTTGTCTTTATATTTTTTAACAAATCTATGCTATTTAGAAACTTTAGAAAATGGGTAAATTTAAGGACTTGAGTCCACGCAAAGTTGGACAAATAAATGTTCTATTAAGTGTAGGTACGCTAAAACAGAAAGAAATAGCCAAAAAATTGAATGTATCAACTCAATCAGTTAGCAATATTAAAAAGAAAATGGAAAACAGTCAAAATTTGAACTCGAGTAGGGTTGGAAAATGTGGTCGGAAACGTAAAACAACTCCTAGAATGGATAGAAAGATAATAAAAGAGGCTCTTCTTAACAGAAGATTAACTTGCAAACAGATTTCTTTTCAACTGGCTGCGGAGGGTGTTATTCTTGCCCGAAGAACAGTGAACAAGAGGCTTTTGGAAGTTGGATTGAAAGCGTATCGCCCGAGAAAGAAGCCTCGACTTACAGAGATGATGATGAAGACACGTTATGCCTGGGCTAAGAACCATGTTGAGTGGACTTCCGAGCAATGGGAAAAGGTAAGAATGACACATCTATAGTTAACTTGTATTGGACAAAAGATCATTAATTATTATTAGAAGTTGTGGTGCATAAAAATAATTTATTAGTGGATATAGGAATATTTTCTGTTACAGTATCTGTGACAGTATTTTTTTTAACTGTACTGTATATTATTTATATTCATGTAGGTAGTTAGTTCTCTTGACTGTATGAACTGTATATTTTCTTTTTTCATGTAGGTAGTCTTCTCTGACGAATCAACCATCGCAGTACTTGATGACCGTGTTCAGACTGTTCGAAGACGAGCTGGTGAAGAATTTTTAGCTCAATGTCTGAAGAAAACAATAAAATTTCCAACAAAAATCATGGTGTGGGGAGCTATTTCTGTGCATGGAACAAGCCGTTTACACATTGTTGATGGAACCATGGACCAATTTAAGTACATAGAGGTACTTAAAGGTCGTTTGTTACCTCAAATAAGGGAATGGTATGGTGAAAGTCCTTGGATATTTCAACAAGACTCTGCTCCATGCCATACTGCAAAATCGGTGAAGAAATGGTGCACAGAAAATGGCGTTCAGGTGCTCCCATGGGCTGGAAATTCTCCAGACATGAATCCTATAGAGAGTTTATGGTGCATACTCAAGGATGAAATACATAAACAGCCCATTACGACCAAACAACAACTTATAGAACGTCTTATTGAAGTTTGGTTTCGATCTCCGCGAATTCAAGAAATGTGCAGAACTTTGATCACTGGCATGCCAAGACGTGTTAAAGCACTTATTCATGCAAAAGGTGGCCAAACTGCTTATTAAACAATATATCATATACAACACCATCATATAGCACCCAAATAAATGTTTTTTTTATCAATTAACTTTATTTTTTTTACCCTTTTGTTGAAAATTTGAAATTTTTTGAAAAATCCATAAAAAAATTTATATATATATATATATATATATATATATATATATATATATATATATATATATATATATATATATATATATATATATATATATATATAAAATA
>JABUQX010139910.1:0-40000 GCA_015478945.1 Trachelipus rathkii
AAGTATATTTCATCTATATAATAAGCAAATTCATCAATGTAGTTTCAAATTATTTTCAATAAAGAAATAAATAAAATTAGATTACTCAGATATTATACAGTGTATATATATAATTTAAATAACTTAATTAAACTAAATAATAATTATACTTACTAAACTTATTAATTAGGTAATAATTAGGATTATTTACTAATTTTATCAAAATAATAATTAAAAAGGCAATTTGTGCCTGAAAAAATCAAATAAATCAAAAAATCAAAAAAATCAAAAATATTTATTTTTTTTTTTTATTTTTTTAAAAAAAAAAAAAAAACAACCCCACATATATATATATATATATATATATATATATATATATATATATATATATATATATATATATATATATATATATATATATATTAATTTTCAGAACCAGTTCCCGGCCGGCACTCGCACGAGACCTCGATTCCAAAACTAGCTTGGTTCCGGCCGGAACTAACCGGAACTTTCTACTTTTTCAAATGTCTTTCTTAATAAAATTCAGTAATTGATTTGTCATTTACACAGTTATGATTATGCATAAAAAATAATATTGAAAATTGATATACAGTCGTCCCTCGTAGAACGCGGGGGTTAGGTTCCTGACCCCCCGCGTTATAGGCGATATCGCGTATAACTTTAAACCCCCTGAAAAATCATTAATTTTAAAATTTTTACCTTTGTATAAGGTGAATAAAATAGCAGCAGTATTTTACTTATCCCTAATAATAATTGAATAAATTTGCAGATACAATGTTATTTACAGAACAGTATATAAACATATTTTATTGACTAGTTAATTAGTAGGATATTTATTACATTACAGTACAGTACTCTACATATCTTAAAATGAGCAAAAAAGTTTTTAGTTTTTTTAAATGAAAAAATATACAATGTATAAACCTTTAAAAAATTTGGAGATAAAATTGTTTTTATATATTTAATTGAATAGCCTGAGGACTGTAATATAAAATTTTAAAGTTTAGCCAATTGAGCACAAAAATAGTTTCTTTCAAATTGTAAATGAAGTTGGAGGTGTAAGAGATGAAGGCAGTCCAGAATCTGTAGGTTGTATTGGCTGCTTTTTTGAGAAATACATCGTTATCGGTAATTGACGCTTTTGCCTTTTTAGCTCACCAAATATTTCTTTTTTTTCTTTTCATTTCATTATCTTAACATATGTATGTATTATTTTTATTTTATTTTTTGCAATTTTAATTTTAATTTTTATCTTTTTAACATATGTATTACAGAATTTTAATTTTATTTTTGTAATTTTGTAATTTTAATTTTTCTTTTTATCTTTTTGCCAACCGCGGTATAGCAAGATCGCGTTCTATAAGACCGCGTTCTACGAGGGACGACTGTATGTGAACAAATATCATGATAAAATGACCTTCGACTCTATACTTTCGAAAACTTTAAATATGAAACAATATTTTCACACTCGAACGGGTAGCTTTAATACTCTAGAACGGGGTTGGGGATATTTTTGATTTTTTTGAGATTTTTTTATTTATTTTTATTTTTTTAGACACAAATTGCTTTTTTAATTATTATTTTTATAAAATTAGTTAATAATCCTAATTATTGCCTAATTAATAATAAGCTTGGTAAATATAATTATTTAGTTTAATTAAGTTATTTAAATTATATATATATACTGTATATATATATATATATTTATATATATATATATATATATATATATATATATATATATATATATATATATATATATATATATATATATATATATATATATATATATATATATATATATATATATATATATATATATATATATATATATATATATATATATATATATATATATATATATATATATATATATATATATATATATATATATATATATATATATATATATATATATATATATATATATATATATATATATATATATATATATAATATCAATCTGTTTAAAATATTTATTTATTTCTTTATTAAAAATGACTTGAAACAACATTGATGAATTTACTTATTATGTAGATGAAATATACTTATCATTAATTAGGTAATAGCTAGGATTAATTATTAATTTAGAAAAAAAAGTGGCCAAAAAAAATCATGATTTTTAATAAAAAAAAAATACGTAAAAAAATCAGTTGATTTAAATATTTGATCTTTTTTGTGCCAATCCTGCTCTAGAATCTAGACCTGGGGATAAATAAATTGTACAGGGTATTATTATATTATTATTATTATTATTATTATTATTATTATTATTATTATTATTATTATTATTATTATTATTATTATTATTATTATTATTATTATTATTAATTTTAAAGTAGAAACTACTACAAAACAAAATATTAACTAAACTGTTTAAGCAAAAATTTAAAATTTTTAAAACAAGATTCCATAATTTTCTTACTTAAAATGAATTTATTTGAATTTTGAAATGTTGTGGTGTAGGAAAATAAGTTGCTCTCCATGTTGTGGAGTTAAACGTCATCTCTTATCCTCAAACACGTTACCCGCTTCTGAAAAAAGCTTTTTAAACTTTGAAGACCCGTAGAACTTTATATAAGTTGCGTTTCCAGAAGCCCGACTGCAGCCCGGGCGGGCACACAGGCGCACATGCATCGTTTCCAGAGCCCGTTTGCGCACTTCTACGTCACGTAAACGTCACAGTCAGGCGCCCGTTGTTAAATCCTCGATTTCGGGAATTAATAAACGGGCGGGCTGCGCGGAAGAATACTTTGTTTACAAACAAATCTTTTTACAAAACATGTGTCGGAAATGGCTTGCCAAAATTTTTTAATATTTCAGTTAACTTTTATATTAAGGATACTAATATATCGTATCATTTCATAAAATAGATACATATATTTAGGGGGTGGCAAATGTTGAGTGATATATATATATATATATATATATATATATATATATATTATATATATATATATATATATATATATATATATATATATATATATATATATATATATATATATATATATATATATATATATATATATATATATATATATATATATATATATATATATAAGTAGTGGGTATTCCGGACCCCGAAAGTGACCGCGACCTTTTTGACCTTTTCTGACCGCGACCTTTTTTGAGCTCGAATTTTTACCTGACCTTGACCTTTTTGGGCCTTTACCTTTTTGGGCCTTGACCTTTTTGGTCAACCCAAATTTTTTCGGCGAACCCTTTTCTATTCTACGGTACAATTTTGAGAACCCTAATTTTTTGAGAACCCTAATTTTTTGAGAACCCTAATTTTTTGAGAACCCTAATTTTTTGAGAACCCAAATTTTTGAGAACCCTAATTTTTTGAGAACCCTAATTTTTTGAGAACCCAAATTTTTTGAGAACCCTAATTTTGAGAACCCAAATTTTTGGAGAACCCTTTTTTGGCAACCCTAATTTTTTTGCAACCCTTCGAAGAAGGTTGTTAAACGGTTGCGTAAGAACCGCTGTACGTATTATTCTATAAAACACAAACTTAATTTTTATTGATAAACCATATTTTTGACCCACGAAATTTTTTGACATCTCTTTATGGGCTTAGCCCCCATTTTTTGATATTTCGGTCACACCTACACGCCCGCGCACACACACACACACACACACACACACACACACACACACACACACACACATACATACCTAACCTAACCTAACCTAACCTAACCAACCTAACCTAACCTAACCTAACCTAACCTAACCTAACCTAACCTAACCTAACCTAACCTAACCAACCTAACCTAACCTAACCTAACCTAACCTAACCTAACCTAACCAACCTAACCTAACCAACCTAACCAACCTAACCTAACCTAACCTAACCTAACCTAACCTAACCTAACCTAATCCATAACCTAACCTAACTCCAATCAATCCCAACTAGCCTACACTCATTATTCCAGCCCACCCAGCCTTCACCTAGGCCACACTACACTAAAGCCTCCAATTGCCTTCTTCCACACTCCACACCTACCCCAACCTCACCAGCGTACACCTATACCTAGCCTACACGTGCCCCTACAACTTTGATGTCTTAACCTTGTTTGACCATGATATTTCAGCCTTGACCCTGCCATATACCATGGGTCAATTTTGACCCACGCTAACTTGATGGCTTTGATGGTTCCCAATCACCGTAAGAAGTATCTAGGGATGTTCTATTAGTGTTCTATGATTATTCTATGAGTGCCAGGTGAGTGCCAGGTGAGTGCCAAGTGAGTGCCAATGAGTGCCAATGAGTGCCAAGTGAGTGCCAATGAGTGCCAAGTGAGTGCCACATAGTGCCAAGTGAGTGCCACATAGTGCCAACTGAGTGCCACTTTTTCAAGCCTTTTCTAGCCTCCCCTGAGCCTAGAATAGCCCTAATATGGGTGTCTACCCCTAGGTAATAAGGTATGAGGAATCGATTGGTGTATATTACAAGTTGCTAGAATGCTTCCTACTATGAGTTAGTATTTTTATAACACTTATAGCCTATATATATATATATATATATATATATATATATATATATATATATATATATATATATATATATATATATATATATATATATATATATATATATATATATATTACTACACACACACACACACATACACTATAACACATATACACACACATTCCTCTATCACACTTATAAACACTAGACACTGGCAAGCACTTCAATTCTCCATAAGAGACCCTATAATGTCCTATATACCATGATTAAACCATATACACTCTACATTCACACCAGCACAGATACTATTAATTTTTTACACTCACACACTCGGAGTAGCTTGATGCCTCAACTTTGATGCCTCAACTTTGATGCCTCAACTTTGATGCCTCAGCATTAATGCCTCAACTTTGATGCCTCAACTTTGAAGGTTCATCTTTGATGACGTCATCTTTGATACCGTCTATATTGATGATTCATCTTTGATGGCTCATCTCTACCCTACATTAAAGAACAGAGTTAATATTAATGTCTTCCCCTAGTTCATAAGCTAACCACCAGGGCGCCGCATGCGCCCTCCGCGCAAAGACAGCCAATCCCGCACCCGCAGGTGCGACCCGCCGCGTACCCGCCCGCCGCGAGCGCCCGCAGGCACAATATTTCCGCTTTCCGCGTACCCGCCCGCCGCGAGCGCCCGCAGGCGCCATATTTCCGCGTACCCGCCCGCCGCGTGCGCCCGCAGGCGCAATATTTCATAGTTCTGATATCAATGTAAACTATTCAAAGAATTTCTTTTCAAATATACTATGAGTCATTCATTTTTATTTCATACTTAAACATTTTTATTAAAAACATTTTCGCGAACATAAAACTGTAACTCATTACAGACCTATTATTTAACACATATATTTATTAACATTATTTTTACTTAATACTTTTTACTTAATACTTTTTAATTTATAAATTTTTAAAAATTGTATGTAAGAAGAAAAAATCCAGAGTGTCTGATATATAATCATTTTATTTTACTACAATTAAAAATGAAATTTTACTAAAACATTAACATTATTTTAAGATGGCAACAAATCTAATAGATGACCAACAATTGGGGATTAGAAAGTTTGTTTTTACTGCTTACTGCTTTGAACTCGCGTTTTACTGCTTTAACCATGTTTCATACTGCTTTAACTCCTACTATTGTTTTTACTGCTTAACTCATAATATTTACAACATACATACCCAAAGCAGGCAATCAATAGAGAGGTGACTCACCAAGGGGGATTATATGCTTTTGTTTTACTGTTTTACTGCTTTAACTCATGTTTTACTGCTTTAACTCATGTTTTACTGCTTTAACTCATATGTTTTACTGCTTTAACTCATATATTTATTAACATTACATACCTTAAAGCAGTAAATCAGTAAATCAATAGAGATGTGACCTAACACCTAGGGGATTAGTATGCTTTTGTTTTACTGTTTTACTGCTTTAACTCATGTTTTACGGCTTTAACTCATATGTTTTACTGCTTTAACTCGCTTACTGTTTTAACTTTCTGTTTTACTGTTTTAACTTTCTGTTTTACTGTTTTAACTCTTTTTTTTATTCTTTATTATTATTTTTATTATTATTATTATTATTTTTATTATTTTTCATTATTATTATTATTTTTATTTTTATTTTTATTATTATTATTTTTATTATTATTTTATTTTTTGTTTTTATATTTTTTTTTTATCTTTTTTCTTTTTTTTTATTTATTATTTTACTTTATTATTATTTTATTTTGTTTTAATACTTTATTTTTATTCTTTTTTTTTTTTTTTTATTTTTTGTTATTTTATTTTTATTATAATTTTATTATGTTTTATTTGATTTGATCGGGCTGTTTTCTGCCATACTGAAGTATAGAACTTTTATTATTATTTTATTTTTATTATTTTTATTATTATAATTTAGTGTTATTATTTACTTACGTCATTGTTATTATTATTTAAACACACTCCCACACACACATACACACCACACACACACACACACACACACACACACACACACACACACACACACACACACACACACACACACACACAAACACACACACACACACACTTACACTTATACACACATTCACTATGACACTTGCATTTTCCCATAGACACTTACATTTATTTAATAATTTATACACACACAATACTTACACTCACAGATTTACTTACACTCACACCGATTTACCTCCCACACAGATTTACTTACACACACACACACACACACAACAACACACCCAGATTTACTTCCTACACACAGATTTGATTTACACTTAACACAGATTCTACTTGCACCACACATAGATTTACTTATACACATGTACAGATTTCCACTTACACACAGATTTACTTACACACACATATTTACTTAACACACACATACCCACACACACACACACACACACACGCATATATCCACTTTACACACACACACACACACCTCACTTACACAATCTACTCAATAACATCAATAATTAATTTAAATAAACACGTACATTTATATTACTCATTCAAATATAACTAAAATTATTTCAAAGTTTCTTAAAACTTCTATAATAAATCAATCATTATCTTTGAACAAAGAATTTATTATTAACTGTTAATACTTTTTGTTTATAAATTTTATAACTAACAAGTATAAAAATAACAAAATAAGTTCTTCTCTGCTAACATAACATGTATTTTATTAAAATCATTCTAAGTTTTTATTTAAAAATAACAAATATTCACTTACATTTATATTATTCGCTCGATGTTAACTAAAAATATTTCAAAGTGTTTTCTCGATTGTTGGATTGTCAATGTACATAGATAATAATAAAGAAAACACAACAACCCGCACTCGTTACAGATACGAAACCGACTTCCTCTTGCAAAATGGGTTGAACAACTACTTTAGCCCCAATTTAGGAGATGCCAACCTCTTAGTACCTCGGGGCGATTTAGGCCTAATACCAGGTCAAAATATATTTCAAACTGACCTTTTTCTGTAAAATGTGGTGCAATAACTACGTTAGGCCTAAATTTAGGATAAGCCTTTTTGTATCACAGGCGGATTTAAGCCTAATACCAGGTCAAAAGGTAATTCCAGTATAGACAAGAATCGAGAATCAATGTTATTATTTTATAAATATATTTCAAACTGAAACATGCTGGATCGGTAAGATCCTTTGATCAGGTAAGAAGGAAATGTTTACCTTTCTTGTGAGTGGACGGAGTAATCCTTATCTCTATATGACCTCGTATGTGATTGGTCGAGAATTATTTTATCGCTTTTTGGTTTTAAGGTATGAAAAAACATGTTTTTTCATATCCTGAGCCCTACCTCTGATTGGATGAAAATTATATTTGAGCAGGCGGATGTTTTAGATCCAAACTCATTTTAAAATCATACTCGTTTTGGCTGTTAAGCTGTGCACAAGTTCTCTGATTTGTAATAAAAGTGTTCTATTTTCACTAAGTGTATATCATGTTTCACCTTAACAGGTATACCTCAATACAAGACATTGTCCAATGGGAAATCAAGATCCCCGGTAGTAGGGTTTCATTCTTATATAAAAGAAAGCCCGATGGATTTGAATTTTTCAAGTGTGCTACCCATTCACCATGTTATAATACCAAGCGTATTTTCGTGAGTCCAAATGAATTACTTTGTATATGTAATCACACTGAAGAGTGGCTTACAGAATACTTTAAACCAAGCTCAGCTTTAAACTGGACCGAAACAGTTATTAGCCTGTGCGAAGAAACCAGCGATAAGCAACTTACTCTATCATTTTATAAACATCAAAACATAATCAGCTTGGAAGTTAGATTATGGGAGAGAAATAATGAAACAACCGTATTTGAACCTACATCATTTGGATTCTACATTTCAGGCCTAATGCAACTGAAATATATGCTAGAGGTACGTAGGCGAATGTTAATGCAGATGAAGAAGACATATGTGTTATCTAATTACGTAACCGTAATTCATTACATGTTATACCAAGAATACTACGCATTTAAGAAAACCCTGATCGATGATCCTACGCACATCATCGATCGCTTCCTAAGTTCTATAGACGTACAAAAATTCATTTATCTACTTAGAAAACAATGGCAAGAAAGTATTTATGCAGGTGACCCAGAATGTAAATATACTATGATATCTGAGCGGGAACTTTTTACGTATGTGTTAACTGAATGTATTAATGAGACACGAAACTATATCATCGATAATGATATAAATGATTGGCATATTTGCAAAGATTTAAAGAATTTTAATATAAAGTAGGCGAAAACATCATGTGGAAGTGTAATATATAATAATATTCCTGTATTATATTTAATGTTAACCTTATATATAAACCATTGTAAATATATTTAACACGTTTGTATATATTTAATGTTATCCTTATATATATATATAAATTACTGTAAGATAATGATTATTAAATTTCTAATTATATAGTAAAGTTTTTATTATCCTTATTTTTACTTTCTTAAATAAATATTTACATGTATGTTAAGAGTTTAAATAAACGAAACTTGGGCTCAGGATAAACATGTTTTTTCATACCTTAAAACCAAAAAGCGATAAAATAATTCTCGACCAATCACATACGAGGTCATATAGAGATAAGGATTACTCCGTCCACTCACAAGAAAGGTAAACATTTCCTTCTTACCTGATCAAAGGATCTTACCGATCCAGCATGTTTCAGTTTGAAATATATTTATAAAATAATAACATTGATTCTCGATTCTTGTCTATACTGGAATTACTTTTTGACCTGGTATTAGGCTTAAATCAGCCCGGGGTACAAAAAGGCTTATCCTAAATTTAGGC
This sequence comes from Trachelipus rathkii, assembly GCA_015478945.1. Taxonomy (NCBI): domain Eukaryota; kingdom Metazoa; phylum Arthropoda; class Malacostraca; order Isopoda; family Trachelipodidae; genus Trachelipus; species Trachelipus rathkii. Next base: position 9,363 of record JABUQX010139910.1, read on the forward strand.
CTAAATTTAGGCCTAACGTAGTTATTGCACCACATTTTACAGAAAAAGGTCAGTTTGAAATATATTTTGACCTGGTATTAGGTCTAAATCGCCCCGGGGTACAAAAAGGATTATCCTAAATTTAGGGCTAAAGTAGTTATTTCAACCCATTTTACAGAGAGAGGTCAGTTTCGTATCTGTAACGAGTGCGGGTTGTTGTGTTTTCTCGTGTTGGATTGTCAATGTACATAGATAATAATAAAGAAAACCCTGATTATTTAAAAAACTTTGAAATATTTTTAGTTAACATCGAGCGAATAATATAAATGTAAGTGCATAATTGTTATTTTTAAATAAAAACTTAGAATGATTTTAATAAAATACATGTTATGTTAGCAGAGAAGAACTTATTTTGTTATTTTTATACTTGTTAGTTATAAAATTTATAAACAAAAAGTATTAACAGTTAATAATAAATTCTTTGTTCAAAGATAATGATTGATTTATTATAGAAGTTTTAAGAAACTTTGAAATAATTTTAGTTATATTTGAATGAGTAATATAAATGTACGTGTTTAATTAAAACATAAAATGTTTTAATAAATTATACGTTATATGTGTAAGTGAGTGTGCGTGTGTGTGGGTGTGTAAGTGAGTGTGTGTGTGTGTGTGTGTGTGTGTGTGTGTGTGTGTGTGTGGAATATAATGTTACTTCATTACTGTGGTGGGTGAATCTGTGTGTGGTAAATCTGTATGTGTGTAAGTAAATCTGTGTGTGAGTGTAAGTAAATCTGTGTGTGTAAGTAAATCTGTGTGTGTAAGTATCTGGTGTGTGTGTGTGTGTGTGTAAGTAAATCTGTGTGGGAGTGTAAGTAAATCTGTGTGTGGGTAAATCTGTGTAGTAAATCTGCGTGTGTGTATAAGTGTAAATGTAAGTGTCTATGGGTAAATGTCATAGTGAATGTGTGTATGTGTGTAAGTGTGTGTGTGTGTGTGTGTGTGTGTGTGTGTGTGTGTGTGTGTGTGTGTGTGTGTGTGTGTGTGTGTGTGTGTGTGTGTGTGTGTGTGTAGTGTGTGTGTGTGTGTGTGTGTGTGTGTGTGTGTGTGTGGGAGTGTGTGTTCTAAATAATAATAACAATAGCATGAAGTAAATAACACTAAGTATAATAATAAAAATAATAAAAATAAAATAATAATAAAAGTAAAATAATAAAAATAAAATAAAAAGAATAAAAATAAAAAGTATTAAAACAAAATAAAATAATAAAAGAAAATAATAAAATAATAAAAATAATAATAAAATAAATAAAAAGTATTTAAACAAAATAAAATAATAATAAAAGTAAATAATAAAAATAAAATAAAAAGAATAAAAAGAATAAAAATAAAAAGTATTAAAACAAAATAAAATAATAATAAAAATAATAATAAAATAAATAAAATAAAAAAATAAAAATAAAAAGTATTAAAACAAAATAAAATAAAAAATAATAATAAATAAATATATGAGTTAAAGCAGTAAAACAGAAAGTTAAAACAGTAAAGCAGAAAGTTAAAACAGTAAAGCAGAAAGTTAAAGCAGTAAAGCAGAAAGTTAAAGCAGTAAAACATGAGTTAAAGCAGTAAAGCAGTAAAACAAAAGCATACTAATCCCCCCTTGGTGTTAGGTCACATCTCTATTGATTTACTGATTTACTGCTTTAAGGTATGTAATGTTAATAAATATATGAGTTAAAGTAAAACATATGAGTTAAAGCAGTAAAACATGAGTTAAAGCAGTAAAACATGAGTTAAAGCAGTAAAGCAGTAAAACAAAAGCATACTAATCCCCCCCTTGGTGTCAGGTAACACCTCTATTGATTTACTGATTTACTGCTTTAAGGTAATGTTAATAAATATATGAGTTAAAGCAGTAAAACATATGAGTTAAAGCAGTAAAACATGAGTTAAAGCAGTAAAACATGAGTTAAAGCAGTAAAGCAGTAAAACAAAAGCATACTAATCCCCCCTTGGTGTTAGGTCACATCTCTATTGATTTACTGATTTACTGCTTTAAGGTATGTAATGTTAATGTTTTTAGTAAAATTTCGTACAATTGTAGTAAAATAAAATGATTATATATCAGACACTCTGAATTTTTTCTTCTTACATACAATTTTTAAAAATTTATAAATTAAAAAGTATTAAGTAAAAAGTATTAAGTAAAAATAATGTTAATAAATATATGTGTTAAATAATAGGTCTGTAATGAGTTACAGTTTTATGTTCGCGAAAATGTTTTTAATAAAAATGTTTAAGTATGAAATAAAAATGAATGACTCATAGTATATTTGAAAAGAAATTCTTTGAATAGTTTACATTGATATCATATTTTTCGTTCGCGGGAATATTGCGCCTGCGGGCGCACGCGGCGGGCGGGTACGCGGAAATATGGCGCCTGCGGGCGCACGCGGCGGGCGGGTACGCGGAAAGCGCCGGATTGCGCCCGCGGAGCCGCGGGGGCGCCGGGCGGCGGCGCACCTGCGGGTGCGGGATTGGCTGTCTTTGCGCGGAGGGCGCATGCGGCGCCCTGGTGGTTAGCTTATGAACTAGGGGAAGACATTAATATTAACTCTGTTCTTTGATGTAGGGTAGAGATGAGCCATCAAAGATGAATCATCAATATAGAGTGGTATCAAAGATGACTTCATCAAAGATGAGTCATCAAAGATGAACCTTCAAAGTTGAGGCATCAAAGTTGAGGCATTAATGCTGAGGCATCAAAGTTGAGGCATTAATGCTGAGGCATCAAAGTTGAGGCATCAAAATATCGAGTGTGTGAGTGTAAGTGTAAGTGTATCTGTGTGTGTGTGAGTGTAAGTGTATATGGGCTAGTGTAAGTGTCTATGGCTAGTGTAAGTGCTTATAAGTGTCCTAGTGTTTATAAGTGTCATAGTGAATGTGTGTATAAGTGTTATAGTGTATGTGTGTAGGTGTGTGTGCAAGTAATATATATATATATATATATATATATATATATATATATGTTATATATATATATATATATATATATATATATATAGGCTATAAGTGTTAGAAAAAGACTAACTCATAGTAGGAAGCATTCTAGCAACTTGTAATATACACCAATCGAATCCTCATACCTTATAACCTAGGGGTAGACACCAATAGGCTTAGGGGAGGCTAGAAAAGGCTTGAAAAAAGTGGCACTCAGTTGGCAACTATGTGGCACCACTTGGCACTATGTGGCACTTCACTTAAGCACCTGTTGGCACTCACTTCTGGCACTCATTGGCACCCCATTATATCACTTGGCACTCACCTGGCACTCACCTGGCACTCATCTAATACTCATAGAACACTAATAGAACATCCCTAGGTACTTCTTACGGTGATTGGGAACCATCAAAGCCATCAAGTTAGCGTGGGTCAAAATTGACCCATGGTATATGGCAGGGTCAAGGCTGAAATATCATGGTCAAACAAGGTTAAGACATCAAAGTTGTAGGGGCACGTGTAGGCTAAGTATAGGCTAGGTGAAGGTTGTGGGGAGGCTAGTTGTAGGAGAAGGTGAAGGCTGGTGGAGGCTAGGTGTAGTAGGTGTGTTTTAGGTGAAGGCTGGGTGGAGGCTAGGTGTAGGTGTAGGCTAGGTTAGGTTAGGTTAGGTTAGGTTAGGTTAGGTTAGGTTAGGTTAGGTTAGGTTGGTTAGGTTAGGTTAGGTTAGGTTAGGTTAGGTTAGGTTAGGTTAGGTTAGGTTAGGTTAGGTTAGTTAGGTTAGAGGAGAATAGGTTGGAAGGGAGGGTAGGTTAGGTTAGGTTGGTTAGGTTAGGTTAGGTTAGGTATGTATGTGTGTGTGTGTGTGTGTGTGTGTGTGTGTGTGTGTGTGTGTGTGTGTGTGCGCGCGGGCATGTGTAGGTGTGGCAGAAATATCAAAAATAGGCTAAGCCCCACAAAGGGGGTCAAATTACTGTGGGTCAAAATGACCACACTGAAAACAGGGGGCGTAAAATAGGGGGCAATACGTACAACGGTTGCTTACCTCCATCTGGCGCAACCCTTCTTCGAAGGGTTGCAAAAATTAGGGTTGCCAAAAATTAGTGCCAAAAATTAGGGTTCTCAAAAATTTGGGTTCTCAAAAAATTTGGGTTCTCAAAAATTAGGGTTCTCAAAAATTAGGGTTCTCAAAAAGTTGTCAAAAAATTAGGGTTCTCAAAATTAGGGTTCTCAAAATTGTACCAAAATTAGGGTTCTCAAAAATTAGGGTTCTAAAATTGTTCGTAGAATAGAAAAGGGTTCGCCGAAAAATTTGGGTTGACCAAAAAGGTCAAGGCCCAAAAAGGTCAAGGTCAGGTAAAATTCGAGCTCAAAAAAGGTCGCGGTCAGAAAAGGTCAAAAAGGTCGCGGTCACTTTCGGGGTCCGGAATAGCTCCCCTACTACTTATATATATATAATATTTATAATACGTTTGTAATTAATGATTACTACTTCATTATCTATCGATTGATGTATCTTTTTCAGTTTTTCCACTAAAAAACCCTTAAAAACGTCGTCTGGCAAAAATATAAGGTACATTTTCGCATTCGGCCGTTTTAAGTGCACTCACATTTCCTGTTCTCTGATTGGTTAATGTAATTTTTTTCAATTCGAAGCGTTTCCGAGTCGATTTTGCACACGGGCTGCACTCGGGCTTCTGGAAACGCAGCTATAGTATATTCCTTTTTTACTTAATAAATTTATTGATCCGCTTATCCAAATTTTGGCTTGCAGAACTAAGAGCTCACAGTATGGATATGACAAGATGACAGATACTTCTAGAGAGACTCCACTTGTTAATCAGACAAGTTTTAAGTAGAAAATAGCTGCGTTTCCAGAAGCCCGAGTGCAGCCCGTGTGCAAAATCGACTCGAAAACGCTTCGAATTGAAAAAAAAATTACATTAACCAATCAGAGAACAGGAAATTTTAGTACCTGGAAACGGCCGAGCGCGCCCGTCGGATCAGCTGGCAATTGTAAGCAATACTTTTATACTTATATGTATCTATTTTATGAAATGATACGATATATTAGTATCCTTAATATAAAAGTTAACTAAAGTATTAAAAAATTTTGGCAAGCCATTTCCGACACATGTTTTGTAAAAAGATTTGTTTGTAAACAAAGTATTCTTCTGCGCAGCCCGCCCGTTTATTAATTCTCGAAATCGAGGATTTAACAACGGGCGCCTGACTGTGACGTTTACGTGACGTAGAAGTGCGCAAACGGGCTCTGGAAACGATGCATGTGCGCCTGTGTGCCCGCCCGGGCTGCAGTCGGGCTTCTGGAAACGCAGCTTATGTAAGGTGTAGCTGAAGTCGAAAAGTTCCGGTTCCGGCCGGAACTTCCGGCCGGAACTTTTTCAAGGTTCCGGAAAGTTCCGGTTCCGGCCGGAAAGTTCCGGTTCCGGTACACCCCTAATATATATATATATATATATATATATATATATATATATATATATATATATATATATATATATATATATATATATATATATATATATATATGGTCAGCATCCCGAAAAGTTCAGGCATGTAACTAGAAAACTATAACAGCTACACGAAAATAAATATCATTTTATTAATCAGGAGACATTTTTACCCCGGAAATTAAAAAAAAATAAAAAAAATAACGCTTTTTAAAAAATTAAAATTGTTAAAAATGTTGAAAATATTACAGTTTTTTGAGAATTCGAAGATGCCGCTTACTCCGACTGAGGACGCAAAGGTGCCAAATGTTTTTAAACGAGAATACCCACGGGTAAACAAGAACGATGATAGAGTCGGGCTGGGGATCGACGGGGACTTAGTCCCTCCGTCCCTCTGTCAGCTGAACCCCTGAAAAAGGGATATAAAAAGAAAAAATAATATTTTCTCCAAAGCGTAAAAAAATGGTATTTGGCAACTTTTGCTCTCGAGACTAATGCAGGTTTCAAGGTCAATCAGAGCGTACACTATTTCAGGTCTAAGATTTTACTAATATTTAAGGTGTTATTAATAAATATTAGAATAAAATATATTTTTTTTCTTCGATGAAATTACTTGCTGAAATCAAAAATGTTATTTATTTTCCTGTAGATGTTATAGTTTTCTAGTTATGCGGGTAACTTCATTATTTACGTGTATATATATATATATATATATATATATATATATATATATATATATATATATATATATATATATATATATATATATATATATATATTATAGTTATTAGATTATGTAATTGTAATTACGGAGGAATAATTTCAAGAATTTAAAAAGCTTGGGTATATTTTGATACAACCCGCAACGTTACTGATCACAAACTGTTAATATAACAAACCGATATATATATATATATATATATATATATGCAGATAAATATATATATATATATATATATATATATATATATATATATATATATATATATATATATATATATATATATATATATATATATATAATCAGTAGCGGCTCGTGAACCGAAAACATGGGGAGGCACTTCAAAATAATTAAAATGTTATATATATATATATATATATATATATATATATATATATATATATATATATATATATATATATATATATATATATATATATATATATATATATATATATATATATATATATATATATCAGTAGCGGCTCGTGAACCGAAAACATGGGGAGGCACTTCAAAATAATTAAAATGTTATATATATATATATATATATATATATATATATATATATATATATATATATATATATATATATATATATATATATATATATATATATATATATATATATATATATATATATATATATATATATATATATATATATATATATATATATATATATATATATATATATATATATATATATATATATATATATATATATATATATATATATATATATATATATAAAGTACTTGTCACAATTATTATATATTTTTAAAAAAATTTCAAATTTTAAACAAAATGGTCAACAAAATGTATTTAAATTATTGCAATCATTTTATTTTTATACAATAGCACCGAACAACTATTAAACATTAATTTTTAGAGACTTTTAGTCTAATATTCGAGTAAATCTGGCAACACTGTAGAAATAACTTGGACCCACGTGTATTAGTCCGCGCACGAGATTTTGACGAAATCATTCTGTGTATTAGTTTGGCTTTGTGAAGTTGAATTTTCTGCCTCTTATAGACTTTTAATTTTTATTTTTGCAGTAATATGTATTGTTCCCAGATGTGATTTATAAAAATAGACTTTGTCTTTATATTTTTTAACAAATCTATGCTATTTAGAAACTTTAGAAAATGGGTAAATTTAAGGACTTGAGTCCACGCAAAGTTGGACAAATAAATGTTCTATTAAGTGTAGGTACGCTAAAACAGAAAGAAATAGCCAAAAAATTGAATGTATCAACTCAATCAGTTAGCAATATTAAAAAGAAAATGGAAAACAGTCAAAATTTGAACTCGAGTAGGGTTGGAAAATGTGGTCGGAAACGTAAAACAACTCCTAGAATGGATAGAAAGATAATAAAAGAGGCTCTTCTTAACAGAAGATTAACTTGCAAACAGATTTCTTTTCAACTGGCTGCGGAGGGTGTTATTCTTGCCCGAAGAACAGTGAACAAGAGGCTTTTGGAAGTTGGATTGAAAGCGTATCGCCCGAGAAAGAAGCCTCGACTTACAGAGATGATGATGAAGACACGTTATGCCTGGGCTAAGAACCATGTTGAGTGGACTTCCGAGCAATGGGAAAAGGTAAGAATGACACATCTATAGTTAACTTGTATTGGACAAAAGATCATTAATTATTATTAGAAGTTGTGGTGCATAAAAATAATTTATTAGTGGATATAGGAATATTTTCTGTTACAGTATCTGTGACAGTATTTTTTTTAACTGTACTGTATATTATTTATATTCATGTAGGTAGTTAGTTCTCTTGACTGTATGAACTGTATATTTTCTTTTTTCATGTAGGTAGTCTTCTCTGACGAATCAACCATCGCAGTACTTGATGACCGTGTTCAGACTGTTCGAAGACGAGCTGGTGAAGAATTTTTAGCTCAATGTCTGAAGAAAACAATAAAATTTCCAACAAAAATCATGGTGTGGGGAGCTATTTCTGTGCATGGAACAAGCCGTTTACACATTGTTGATGGAACCATGGACCAATTTAAGTACATAGAGGTACTTAAAGGTCGTTTGTTACCTCAAATAAGGGAATGGTATGGTGAAAGTCCTTGGATATTTCAACAAGACTCTGCTCCATGCCATACTGCAAAATCGGTGAAGAAATGGTGCACAGAAAATGGCGTTCAGGTGCTCCCATGGGCTGGAAATTCTCCAGACATGAATCCTATAGAGAGTTTATGGTGCATACTCAAGGATGAAATACATAAACAGCCCATTACGACCAAACAACAACTTATAGAACGTCTTATTGAAGTTTGGTTTCGATCTCCGCGAATTCAAGAAATGTGCAGAACTTTGATCACTGGCATGCCAAGACGTGTTAAAGCACTTATTCATGCAAAAGGTGGCCAAACTGCTTATTAAACAATATATCATATACAACACCATCATATAGCACCCAAATAAATGTTTTTTTTATCAATTAACTTTATTTTTTTTACCCTTTTGTTGAAAATTTGAAATTTTTTGAAAAATCCATAATAATTGTGCCAGTACTGTATATATATATATAAATGGGATACAAATGTATGTAAAGTACTCACCAACTATAGCTACTTGAAAAGAAGATCAATTCTTCTTTCCTTTTCTTCTGCGAACTTATTTATAATATTTTCATACCAGGATGGATGATTTGATAACTTAATTAAAAGCTCTGTTTCTATGGAAAGTAAGGCCAAATTTGACAGTCTGCCCTGACTCATCGTGCTTCGGAGGGATGTCTTTATAGTATACGATTTAGGCAAGAAAAACTCCTTTCAACAGATGCCGTTGTTGCTGGAATTGTGGCGATCAGACTAAAAAGTCTATAAGATTCAGGAAACCCATTTTGTGAATCATTCTCTGCGATGGTTTTTAAAATAGTTTGAATGTCCTTGTTCCGAAAGAGATTAGCATTTGTTTGGTCATAAATCACGGTTAATTCATTACGTAAAAATGATCTGTCAAAAAAGATACCATATGTGGCCATTAAAGAATCTAAGGCTTCTTCAGGAAACTTGTTTTGGAAGCTAGAGAATTTTGTGGGATTCCCTAACTGTAGGAATTTATGGCCGATAAATTTGAGAATCTTGCCCTCACCTGAATGATGATATTATCAATTATTTCATAAAGGTTTCTCTTATAATGGCTTGACAATACTGATTCTTCTCTCTCTCTCTCTCTATATATATATATATATATATATATATATATATATATATATATATATATATATATATATATATATATATATATATATATATATATATATATATATATATAAAATATATATATATATATATATATATATATATATATATATATATATATATATATATATATATATATATATATATATATATATATATATATATATATATATTAAAATATTTGTTTTGTTTTATTCAATTTAAAAAAAAAATAGTTTTCTTTATTTTATTTTGTTTCACATATTTATTGCAAACTGGCAACTCTATTTATGAGAAGTGTTGCCAATTTTGGGAGGAGTCATTTTATGACGTTTTCGAGAGGAGGCCTTGTGGAAAAATCCTCAAAATAGACAAAATAAGAATAAGGTTTCTTTTACGTTGCCATGACAACCAGTGTTTTGAAAGCATTATAATTACGCTCTTTACGGAGGCACAAATCGAAATTCCTCCAGTCAATGATCCTTATGAAAAATAATGTTTCGGAAGAAAATAAATGATTTTAATGTAAAATTAGCGTCCTTGTATAACATTTTAAACATTATTTTAATAGTAATAAATAGTAATTTGAATTATTTTCTTACATTAGTTGCTTTTATTTTTTTTTAGAGGAGGCCCGGCCTCCTGTGCTTCCCCCGTAGAACCGTATATATTTATATATATATATATATATATATATATATATATATAAAAATATATATATATATATATATATATATATATATATATATATATATATATATATATATATATATATATATAAAGATATTTGTAATATGTAATAACTATTGATGTATATTTCAAGAACTCTCAAAAAAGCTTATGTATTTTGATAACCTCGCAACGTTACTGATCACAACTGTTAATACTATATATATACATATATATATATATATATATATATATATATATATATATATATATATATATATATATATATATATATATATATATATATGTTATATATTAAAAATATATAATATATATATATATATATATATATATATATATATATTTTTATTTTTTATATTTTATTTTTATATATATATATATATATATATATATATATATATATATATATCAGTTTGTGAGGTAGGCGGTTTTCGATGAATCTCTTGATAATAATTATATGGATTTGCTATTGATTCGTAAATAATTTGTTAAACTTTAAATATATATATATATATATATATATATATATATATATATATATATATATATATATATATATATATATATATATATATATATATATATATTGTTAATTATTATTGTTAATTCTTGGAAAGTTTCATCCATATATTTGCTTGCCTGTTGCTGTTTTAGTTTTTTAAGGATTTAATAAAGTGAACATTTTAAGAAAAGTTTTAATTACATCGAATAACAATTTTAGTTTAAAGCATTGGTTTTATTATTTATCATAACAACCAAATTTCCGAAAAAAATAGCAATATATATATATATATATATATATATATATATATATATATATATATATATATATATATATATATATATATATATATATATATATATATATATATATATATATATATATATATATATATATATATATATATATATATATATATATATATATATATATATATATATATATATATATATCTTTTTTTTAAATAGTTTTCGAATAAGAAATGCTAATCCAGTTTTAGCAAGAATTTCGGGCATAATCGAACGTTTGTTTACATATATTTTCATCAGCTGTTGTGATGGAGCACGTGGGTGGTTTTGGAATAAACATAAATAAAAAAATAACAAATGGTTTTTATTACAAATAATTGATCAACTATTGTGATGAAGTTTATCGATTTGGAAGAAATTAGATTTAAAGCTAATTTCATGAATGAAACATTCATCAAATCAACGACCTACTACGCCGCCATCTTGTTTGTTTACATTTGTTCATAAGCATTTTCCTTAAATTCGGTAAGCACGGGAAAGAGCAACCTTACAGAATTTAGGAAATTCCTTACGTTTGGTGAGCATTTTCCTAAATTTGTGCTTAATTTGACAAAATGGAACGCAACTTGAGCAAAATCCTAAATTTCGTAAGCAAAAGTGCAAAATCGAAAACGGCTTAACTAAATCTATTACTTGTTGGTAGAATGCACTGGTTTTATTTCTTTAATTCTCAAAACTAAGTGACGTCAATGCTGTATATAATATGTAACCATAATGTAAAAGCTTTTTGTCAAAAGCTTCCCTTCGAGAGTTGATTTAACATACGATATGTGTTTATTTTTCAAAATTAAATTTTAAAATTTTTAAGTAAAATATTAAGAATTTTAATTTTTAATGATTTATTGTTAAAAAAAGTAATTCCGCGGGGAAAAGGATGCTTTTATCTTAAAAGCATCCTTTTGTCATTTAGCCATTTACTTATGATATGACCCAGATTACATTGCTCTCTCCTCTCTCTCTCTCTCTCTCTCTCTCTCTCTCTCTCTCTCTCTCTTCTCTCTCTCTCTCATAAAAACATCGTATTCAATACTATTTATGTGATAAAACAATCAAATAAAAGATTGATAAAATAGAATGATTAATTGTAATAATTAATGTAATTGTTTAAGATTGAATTATTTCAATTTTTGAAATTATCTTTTATTTACTAGAAGCACGAGCAGCACGAGTATAGGAGTCGCCTTTGATATATATATATATATATATATATATATATATATATATATATATATATATATATATATATATATATATATATATATATATATATATATATATATATATATATATATATATATATATATATTTTGAGCTCTTGTTAAGGAACCGTTTACCTACCATTTCAAAGTCTCAAACTGAACCTTAGTTATTACACTATCTCACATCGATTTGTCTACGATCCCCCGACCCGTGAGTGCTGGAAAAATATTGCTTCAACAAAAATAATGCATCTAACATTACTAATTTCTCATTGAAACAGGTGTGCGCCCATATATTTAATTAGGACCCCTTAAGATTTTTTTAATCTTTATTTATATTTATTTTTATCAACCCCAGGGGTGGGGCTGGGGTGGGAGTCACTTAAATGGGGAAGAAGGGCAACTACTCTTAGTCAATTGTTACCTAGGATACAGACGAGGGATCGAACCCTGGTCCTTTGCCTCGCTGCTCATCTCCTCTACCCGTTGAACCATGGTAGCGGTATCGTTAGCGGTAGCGGTATGTTTGTGTACAGTTGTGTCATCGTAGCGGTATATTTGTGTATCTCTTTACCCATAATAACCAAAATCTTTTTCGGTTTAAATGATTGGCAGGAATAATAATAATAATAATAATAATAATAATAATAATAATAATAATAATAATAATAATAATAATAATAATAATAATAATAATAATAATAATAATAATAATAATAATAATAATAATAATAATAATAATTGAATAACTGAAAAGACTTTTAGGTAAGGCGTCAATATTATTAAGTACAGTGTGACCACTGTTATTAATTGTAGTCCCATAACAATATGGTTTATATTTTAACGTTACAGACAATATATATATATATATATATATATATATATAAATATATATATATATATATATATATATATATATATATATATATATTTTATATATATTTATCTATATATTATTATTATTATATATATATATATATATATATATATATATATATATATATATATATATATATATATATATATATTTTATATATATATATATATATATATATATATATATATATATATATATATATATATATATATATATATATAAATATAAAAATATATATATATATATATATATATATATATATATATATATATATATATATATATATATAGTATATATATATATATATATATATATATATATATATATATATATATATATATATATATATATATATATATATATATATATATATATATATATATATATATATATATATATATATATATATATATATATATATATATATATATATATATATATATATATATATATATAGTATAAACATATTTGGGACCTGTGTTATCTAACCACAAACCGCAAAACTGATAAGAAGGCGAAGAATAGAGAGACTTCAAAGGATGCCGCCGAGGGCTAAAAGGACACATGTTCCTATAGGCTATAGGCTATAGGCTATATGATATAGGCTATATGATATAGGCTATATGATATAGGCTATATTCTAGCTTCTAGCACGTGCCGACCTATATTGTAGAATACACCGGTCTTAGTGTCTAACCCTAGGTTATTGGGTACGGGGAATCGATTGGTGTACATTAGAAGGTGCTAGATTCTTCCTTCTGCGAGTTACCCTACCTTTCATAGCCTTTTTCTAGCATGACAGTCCTGCCAGTCATCGAATACACACCCGGTATTAGTGCCACCCTAGGTTATAGGGTGCGGGGAGCGATTGGTGTGTATTAGAAGGTGCTGATGTTTCCTTCTACGAGTTATTACCCCACCCCCTTTTCTAGCCTTTTCTAGCATGACATGTCCTACGTCATAGAACACGGCTAATAATGGTGTCTACTCCTAGGTTATAAGGTACGGGGAGTCGATTGGTGTATATTAGAATGTGCTAGGTTGGTTCCTTCTACGAGTTATTACCCTACCCCCCTTTTCTAGCCTTTTCTAGCATGACATACCCTACGTCGGAATATATCCGATATTGGTATCGATTAATACATAATCGACACTGCTGAATCGATTTCTGTGGTTTACGACGGAATCGATTCACTCCTAACAAGAGTTAGTATTAGATATTACCCTACCCCCCTTTTCTAATGCACCTGTACAACATTTTTTCATCTGTACTCCAAATGTTGCAAACAAAATTTGCAACATTTTGCAACATTTTGCAACATTTTGCAACATTTTGCAACATCGTTATTTTGGCGTATTAACACGTTTTAAGGGTCAAATTATAGGTTTTCGGGTGCGTAGAAGCGTTTTCCGGGGTCAACGACGCGATTGGATCAAAACCCGAGGCTCTGGCGCACCGCACCGCCCCGCACCGCGTCACATCATCTTTTTCGCTTTTGCCGTCTCGATTTTCTATATCTCAGCTACCTTTTTTTTCTGACTATCACATTTCGAACCTATGTTAGAATCCGCAGCCAAACTATGGTCTTCATGGGTAAGTGTATATATATATATATATATATATATATATATATATATATATATATATATATATATATATATATATATATATATATATATATATATAGAGAGAGAGAGAGAGGAAGAGGACTGCATATTTTTAGCACCCCTCCGGAGAAGGGGTGCGCCCGTACGTGTGTATCCCCTTAATTACGGCCTCCCTTTAATCCGCTACACTCCTTGTGCTTAGCCCCCTTTTTGATGTTTTGGCCTTGATATTTCGGTCTTGGCCTTGATATTTCGGCCTTGATACCGTATCAAGGCCTGAAATTGACCTTTCATAAAAGTTCGTGAGGGATTAAGTGAGATTAAGTCGAGCACATGTAGGTATCTAACGCAATACCTGTTGTAGGGAACTGTCCTAACATGAGGTCATGTAGGTAACTACCCTAACTTGAGTTCCTGTATGTAACTATCCTAACCTCACACCTACACCTACTAAGAATAAATGCCACACACACACACACTCATCACCCACACACACACACACACACACACACACACACACACACACACACACACACACACACACACACACACACACACACACACACACACACACACACACACACACACACACACACACACACACACACACACACACACACACACACACACACACATACACACACACACACACACACACACACACACACACACACACACACACACACACACACACACACACACACACACACACGATATTTTGATGCCTCAACTTTAATACCTCAGCTTTGATGCCTCAACTTTGATACCTCAACTTTGATACCTCAACTTTGATACCTCAACTTTGATGCCTCAACTTTGATACCTCAACTTGGATGCCCCAACTTTGATACCAACTTTGATATCCGCTTTTGATGTCTCAACTTTTGTTAACACCTCAACTTGATGACTCAGCTTTGATGTCTCAGCTTTGATGACTCATCTTTGTTACAGGAAAAAAGAAGGAGGAGGAGTAAGAAGAAGAAGAAGAAGAAGAAGAAGAAGAAGAAGAAGAAGAAGAAGAAGAAGAAGAAGAAGAAGAAGAAGAAGAATGATAAAGAAGAAGAGTATATTTTGTTAGAGTTCGTATACACACAGTCTTACATTTTTTATTTTTTTATTTCAATCAGGTCTTTTATTTATAGAAAAGCTGTTTCATTACCAAAGTTAAAGTTAAAGTTAAAGTTATAGATAAAGTTAAAGTTAAAGTTAAATTTTCATATTGAAGGATAAGATTTACATTTTTCATGTAGTAAATACAAATGGTTTTTGAAAAACATTTTTGTTTTTCAAAAAACATTTTTGTTTTTTGAAAAACATTTTCTTTTGATGAAAAACATTTTTGTTTTTTGAAAAATATTTTTTAAAAAACATTGTTTCTAGAAAAAAAGTTGTCAAATTTCCACGAAAAACATGATTTTAGGGACCATAAAGCATTAAAGCAGTAAAACACTACAGCAAACAGCCACCAGGGGGTCCCCACCCACCCTCACCCCCCTCGTGTTTTACTTTTTTAATCTAAGAGAGATAACCCCTATTTTTCTTTTTACAAACTTAAACATTTCATCATATACACTATGTTTTTTTCTCTCTCCCAAACACAGACAATAATAATAATTTTTGCATAAATGATAAAATAAAATAGTTCTATGTAGAACCTAACATAGTAAGAGGATAAAGATTTTATTTTTTTAAATAATTTTAAAGAAGTATTATTTAAATATAAAAAATATATATATATATATATATATATATATATATATATATATATATATATATATATATATATATATATATATATATATATATATATATATATATATATATATATATATATATATATATATATATATATATATATATATATATATATATTAACGAGATATACAATGTTGTTTACATAAAGTATTTTTTAATATTATAAACATTATATTATTATTATATATATATATATATATATATATATATATATATATATATATATATATATATATATATATATATGTGTTTATACGAGATATACAATGTTGTTTACAACACAGATATCTTAAAATATTATAGAACACAAGTTTTTATATATATATATATATATATATATATATATATATATATAGTATATAATATATATATATATATATATATATATATATATATATATATATATATATATATATATATATATATATATATATATATATATATTAATATATTTGCGCAGAACACATGGGATGAAGTTGAAACTGTGCATTCTCTATATAAGTCTCCAAACCTCCTATTCCTTTTGAAATAACATAGGAATAAATATCTCGAGATGCACCAACCCATTCTTCAGCATATTCAGGCTCTATAGATTGCATTTTCTCATGCCAAAGAGAAGTAAAAGTATCAACATTAGTTGTCGTCAGCAAGCTGCTATACATTCTATTATAAGGTTTTCCCCATACTTCAGTGTAAATTTTATAAAACAAACCATAGGCTAGATGTATTAATTCGTCAAGTATGTCGACATTGTCAAGATGCATTAATATTTCTTCTTTTATTTTTAACAAGGTTGTAATATTCTCATGCGAATGTAAACAGAACCCTATTCTTGTACGTATGAATGTGTTAGCTGAGTAAGGTTTCCAGTAATTACGTACATCAATACTTTTAACACTATCGCAATATGAGAAAACAACATCTATTCTATTAATACCCCTCTCGCCTTCGTTTCTAATGGATATTTCACTATGACTCGATGTATCAGATATCACATACTCAGCCTTTACCCATTCTTCCACGGTGTCAATAATACGGAGGAATTCTTCAACAGAAATGAACAAAGGTGTATCATGTACACCTATCGTAGGAATACAGGCTATGTAACGATCACCATTAGGTTTACGAATAAATAAAAAAGATACAGCTTCGGGAATAACAAAGGTCCTCGTAAATATGTCGTTAACAAGTTTGGGAGTGTGAAAAGAAGCCATGGTGTTAGCTCAGTTGGAAATATCGTACTGAAGAAACTTTGTATATAAAACAGTCTCAAATCTATAGATAATATATTTTCAACCAATCATAAGAAAGTAAACAAGATTACAACATAACCGCATTATCAACTCAGAAAGTCCATATAATCACGCCTTACATCGACAGCGATAAACATGTTTACAGAAGGATTAGGCATATACAAACTAAACTGATAATATATGTATACAAAGGAGGTCTATATTCATAAATTAACAATGTAGAAAAATGATCTTTGACAAAACAAAACAAAACACTATATTAAAACTGAAACAAACAAATAATAATAATAATAATAATAATAATAATAATAATAATAATAATAACAACCCCGTGAATATATATATATATATATATATATATATATATATATATATATATATATATATATATATATATATATATATATATATATATATATTTAATCGGTCCAAGTCCTTACACAAATGCCAGTTATCTTCGTTATTAGATATAATATACTTTTTCAATTCCTCAACTCCATCCCAGAGTACATACGATGCAAGTTCTCTCCCTGACACTACCATATGTTTTGGGTCAGGATCATTCACGTAAAGGGATTCTTCAAGCTGACGAATAAAGGTATGAACATCTATCGAAGCTAAGAACTGATTAATTATATTTTCCGAATCTTTAGGTAACAGTTTTTTAAATGTATAATATGCCTCGTATAACATATAATGAGCTGCAGTAACATAATCGGTTAACATTTCTGTTTTACGCAACTGTTTTAACATTTTCTCTCGAACTCGACCCATATATTGTGGGGTTAAATAATCCTGTATCTTCGCGTCTCTGCCATATTCTAATATCCATAATATTCGTATCTAGATATTTAGAGAAGGTTAAAGTAAGTTTCTTATCATCATGATCATGATCATGGAGGATTTCATACACGGGGTGACTTAAAGTGTTCATTCACCCATTCTTCAGCATGTTGGCATACACAAAGTAATTCGTCGGAACTCATAAAAACACGTCTGTTATATTCATATTGGTCACTACATCTGAAGTAGGTAAAACCGTCTGGCTTTCTTGTATATAAGAAGGATACATCACTTTTCGGAATATTGATTTCCCAATGCACAATGTCACGTATAGAGGTGTATTTATCAAGACGAATCATTCTAACGGTAGGAATATACATCATAGGGAAATAAGAACACTTTTAAGACAGAGCACAACCTTCTACCACGTTCAAATCTAAAACGAATATGACGATGAAATAAGTTTCGAGAGAAAGAATAATGTAATATTACTGGAACAAACACAAGTCTAAGAGATAAGGGATATTTCAGCCAATCACAGAGTAGGGCAAATATAGATAACGGATATATCAAACATAAAAAAAAAAACATAATTATTAATTATATATATATATATATATATATATATATATATATATATATATATATATATATATATATATATATATATATATATATATATATATATATATATATATATATATATATATATATATATATATATATATGGGTAAATAGATTCTCCCCTTTAAAATAAAAGAAATCCAAAATAGCATACATAATAAAAAATATAAAAGAATACATCTTCCACCCAGAGATACCCCGGGGTTTCACCCCTTGCTAGATCTCCATGGGGTATCAATCCCCGAAGGCGTAAGCATCACCAGCCCGAGCAGGCCTTACCCTCCTTCGGAGGGTAATGCCCGCGCTTACATCGCCCTCTGCGATACCCCATGGAGTGACTATTCATCTAGCAAGGTGAAACCTCTGCGTCTCTCGGTGGAAGAGGTATTCCTTTAGATATTTTATTATGTATGCTATTTTGGATTTCTTTACAACTTTTGTATGTTTTCAACCCAGCTTAATATATATATATATATATATATATATATATATATATATATATATATATATATATATATATATATATATATATATATATATATATATATATATATATATATATATATATATATATAGTGTAAGACTTTGGATGCTGTTTTCATGTTGGATATATCCGTTATCTATATTTGCCCCTACTCTGTGATTGGCTGAACTATCCTATACCTTTCTGTGATTGGTTGAAATATCCCTTATCTCTTAGACTTGTGTTTGTTCCAGTAATATTACATTATTCTTTCTCTCGAAACTTATTTCATCGTCATATTCGTTTTAGATTTGAACGTGGTAGAAGGTTGTGCTCTGTCTTAAAAGTGTTCTTATTTCCCTATGATGTATATTCCTACCGTTAGAATGATTCGTCTTGATAAATACACCTCTATACGTGACATTGTGCATTGGGAAATCAATATTCCGAAAAGTGATGTATCCTTCTTATATACAAGAAAGCCAGACGGTTTTACCTACTTCAGATGTAGTGACCAATATGAATATAACAGACGTGTTTTTATGAGTTCCGACGAATTACTTTGTGTATGCCAACATGCTGAAGAATGGGTGAATGAACACTTTAAGTCACACTGTGTATTAAATCGTTGGGAAATAGTTATCAGTGGGGGTGGAAATCATGATGATAAGAAACTTACTTTAACCTTCTCTAAATATCTAGATACGAATATTATGGATATTAGAATATGGCAGAGACGCGAAGATACAGGATTATTTAACCCCACAATATATGGTTTCTATATTAGAGGCACATCCCAGATAAAATATATGGGTCGAGTTCGAGAGAAAATGTTAAAACAGTTGCGTAAAACAGAAATGTTAACCGATTATGTTACTGCAGCTCATTATATATTATAAGAGGCATATTATACATTTAAAAAACTGTTACCTAAAGATTCGGAAAATATAATTAATCAGTTCTTAGCTTCGATAGATGTTCATACATTTATTCGTCAGCTTGAAGAATCCCTTTACGTGAATGATCCTGACCCAAAACATATGGTAGTGTCAGGGAGAGAACTTGCATCGTATGTACTCTGGGATGGAGTTGAGGAATTGAAAAAGTATATTATATCTAATAACGAAGATAACTGGCATTTGTGTAAGGACTTGGACCGATTAAATCTTAATGATGTCTCGTAAGCCAGCATTCATGTAAGGAACATTCAAATATATATATATATATATATATATATATATATATATATATATATATATATATATATATATATATATATATATATATATATATATATATATATATATATATATATATATATATATATATATATATTTTCTCGGGGTTGTTATTATTATTATTATTATTATTATTATTATTATTATTATTATTATTATTATTATTATTATTATTATTATTATTATTATTATTATTATTATTATTTGTTTGTTTCAGTTTTAATATAGTGTTTTGTTTTGTTTTGTCAAAGATCATTTTTCTACATTGTTAATTTATGAATATAGACCTCCTTTGTATACATATATTATCAGTTTAGTTTGTATATGCCTAATCCTTCTGTAAACATGTTTATCGCTGTCGGTGTAAGGCGTGATTATATGGACTTTCTGAGTTGATAATGCGGTTATGTTGTAATCTTGTTTACTTTCTTATGATTGGTTGAAAATATATTATCTATAGATTTGAGACTGTTTTATATACAAAGTTTCTTCAGTACGATATTTCCAACTGAGCTAACACCATGGCTTCTTTTCACACTCCCAAACTTGTTAACGACATATTTACGAGGACCTTTGTTATTCCCGAAGCTGTATCTTTTTTATTTATTCGTAAACCTAATGGTGATCGTTACATAGCCTGTATTCCTACGATAGGTGTACATGATACACCTTTGTTCATTTCTGTTGAAGAATTCCTCCGTATTATTGACACCGTGGAAGAATGGGTAAAGGCTGAGTATGTGATATCTGATACATCGAGTCATAGTGAAATATCCATTAGAAACGAAGGCGAGAGGGGTATTAATAGAATAGATGTTGTTTTCTCATATTGCGATAGTGTTAAAAGTATTGATGTACGTAATTACTGGAAACCTTACTCAGCTAACACATTCATACGTACAAGAATAGGGTTCTGTTTACATTCGCATGAGAATATTACAACCTTGTTAAAAATAAAAGAAGAAATATTAATGCATCTTGACAATGTCGACATACTTGACGAATTAATACATCTAGCCTATGGCTTGTTTTATAAAATTTACACTGAAGTATGGGGAAAACCTTATAATAGAATGTATAGCAGCTTGCTGACGACAACTAATGTTGATACTTTTACTTCTCTTTGGCATGAGAAAATGCAATCTATAGAGCCTGAATATGCTGAAGAATGGGTTGGTGCATCTCGAGATATTTATTCCTATGTTATTTCAAAAGGAATAGGAGGTTTGGAGACTTATATAGAGAATGCACAGTTTCAACTTCACCCCATGTGTTCTGCGCAAATGTATTAATATATATATATATATATATATATATATATATATATATATAATATATATATATATATATATATATATATATATATATATATATATATATATATATATATATATATATATATATATATATTTAAAACTTGTGTTCTGTAATATTTATAAAGATATCTGTATATAAAATCTTTATCAAAATCTGTTAATATATATATATATATATATATATATATATATATATATATATATATATATATATATATATATATATATAGTTATATATATATATATATATATATATATATATATATATTAAAACTTGTGTATAAACTTGTGTTCTGTAATATTTTAAAATACCTCATGTAAAATCTTTATCAAAATCTGTTAATATATATATATATATATATATATATATATAGATATATATATATATATATATATATATATATATATATATATATATATATATATATATATATATATATATATATATATATATATATATATATATATATATATATATATATATATATATATATATTTTTTATATTTAAATTCACTTTTTTTAAAATTATTTTTAAAAAAAAAATCTTGTTTTACCTCATCCTCTTACTATGTTAAGTTCATACATAAGAACTTATTTTTATTTTATGTTTATGCAAAAAATTATTATTATTATGCTGTGTTTATGTAGGAGAGAGAAAAAAAACATGGTGTATATGATGAAATGTTTAAGTTTGTAAAAGAAAAATGAGGGTTATATATATTTTTATTAATAATAAGTATGGTAAAGCAGTAAAACAGTAAAACACGAAGGGGGGTGAGGGAGCCATGGTGGCTGTTTGCTGTAGTGTTTTACTGCTTTAATGCTTTATGGTCCCTAAAATCATGTTTTTCGTGGAAATTTGACAACTTTTTTCTAGAAACAATGTTTTTCAAAAAACAAAAATGTTTTTCATCAAAAGAAAATGTTTTTCGAAAAAACAAAAATGTTTTTTGAAAAACAAAAATGTTTTTCAAAAACCATTTGTATTTACTACATGAAAAATGTAAATCTTATCCTTCAATATGAAAATTTAACTTTAACTTTAACTTTTTATCTATAACTTTAACTTTAACTTTGGTAATGAAACAGCTTTTCTATAAATAAAAGACCTGATTGAAATAAAAAAAATGTAAGACTGTGTGTATACGAACTCTAACTAAATATACTCTTCTTCTTTCTTTCTTCTTCTTCTTCTTCTTCTTCTTCTTCTTCTTCTTCTTCTTCTTCTTCTTCTTCTTCTTCTTCTTCTTCTTCTTCTTCTTACTCCTCCTCCTTCTTTTTTCCTGTAACAAAGATGAGTCATCAAAGCTGAGACATCAAAAGATGAGTCATCAAAGCTGAGGTAACAAAGTTGAGACATCAAAGCTGAGGTATCAAAGTTGAGGCATCAAAGCTGAGGTATCAAAGTTGAGGTATCAAAGTTGAGGCATCAAAGCTGAGGTATCAAAGTTGAGGCATCAAAGCTGAGGTATCAAAGTTGAGGCATCAAAGCTGAGGTATCAAAGTTGAGGCATCAAAATATCGAGTGTGTGTGTGTGTGTGTGTGTGTGTGTGTGTGTGTGTGTGTGTGTGTGTGTGTGTGTGTGTGTGGGTAGTGTAGGTGTGGGGTGAGGCTAGAACTCAAATTAGGGCAGATACCTACATGACCTCATGTTAGGACAGTTCCCTACAACAGGTATTGCGTTAGATACCTACATGTGCTCGACTTAATCTCACTTAATCCCTCACGAACTTTTATGAAAGGTCAATTTCAGGCCTTGATACGGTATCAAGGCCGAAATATCAAGGCCAAGACCGAAATATCAAGGTCAAAATCTCTCTCTCTCTCTCTCTCTCTCTCTCTCTCTCACGGAGAATAGATTTTGCATAATTCCGGAATGAAATAGAAGTTGCGTGTGTCGCTCACGCTCTCTCTATATATATATATATATATATATATATATATATATATATATATATATATATATATATATATATATATATATATATATATATATATATATATATATATATATATATATAAGATTCTTTAACCCACTTGGAAGACCATAGTTTGGCTGCGGATTCTAACATAGGTTCGAAATGTGATAGTCAGAAAAAAAGGTAGCTGAGATATAGAAAATCGAGACGGCAAAAGCGAAAAAGATGATGTGACGCGGTGCGGGGCGGTGCGGTGCGCCAGAGCCTCGGGTTTTGATCCAATCGCGTCGTTGACCCCGGAAAACGCTTCTACGCACCCGAAAACCTATAATTTGACCCTTAAAACGTGTTAATACGCCAAAATAACGATGTTGCAAAATGTTGCAAATTTTGTTTGCAACATTTGCAACATTGCATGCAACATTGCAATGTTGGATTGCAATACGCCATCAAGGGGGGTAGGGTAATATCTAATACTAACTCTTGTTAGGAGTGAATCGATCCCGTCGTAAACCACAGGAATCGATTCAGCAGTGTCGATTATGTACTAATCGATGCCTATATCGGATATGTTCTGTCACATACGATATATCGTACTAGAAGGCTAGAAAAGGGGGGTAGGGTAATAACTCGTAGAAGGAACCAACCTAGCACATTCTAATATACACCAATCGACTCCCCGTACCTTATAACCTAGGAGTAGACACCATTATTAGCCGTGTTCTATGACATGTCATGCTAGAAAAGGCTAGAAAAGGGGGGTAGGGTAATAACTCATAGAAGGAAGCATCCTAGCACCTTCTAATACACACCAATCGACTCCCCGTACCCTATAACCTAGGGGTAGGCACTAATACCGGGTGTATTCGATGACGTAGGACATGTCATGCTAGAAAAGGCTAGAAAAGGGGGGTAGGGTAATAACTCATAGAAGGAAGCATCCTAGCACCTTCTAATGTACACCAATCGACTCCCCGTACCCAATAACCTAGGGTTAGACACTAAGACCGGTGTATTCTACAATATAGGTCGGCACGTGCTAGAAGCTAGAATATATAGCCTATATCATATAGCCTATATCATATAGCCTATAGCCTATATCCTATAGCATATAGCCTATAGCCTATAGGAACATGTGTCCTTTTAGCCCTCGGCGGCATCCTTTGAAGTCTCTCTATTCTTCGCCTTCTTATCAGTTTTGCGGTTTTGTGGTTAGATAAGAACAGGCGAGATCTTAGGTATACTACTATATATATATATATATATATATATATATATATATATTTTTATGTATTTAAATATATATATATATAAATTATATATATATATATATATATATATATATATATATATATATATATATATATATATATATAAATATATATATATATATATAATATATATATATATATATATATATATATATATATATATATATATATATATATATATATATATATATATATATATATATATATAGAGAGAGAGAGAGAGAGAGAGAGAGAGAGAGAGAGAGAGAGAGAGAGAGAGAGAGATGCGTAAGCTTTATATATATTTGTACACACTTATGTATATATATATAGATATATAGATATATATATATATATATATATATATATATATATATATATATATATATATATATATATATATATATATATATATATATATATATATATATATATATATATATATATATTTAAATGTTGCCTCTGAAAAAAGAATATATCTTGGGAGTAATAACCTACACTAGTGCTGGTTAGGGCGTGGAATCTTTGTCGGTAACGGATCATGGTGGATGGTTTCACGGTGGGACAAAAAATGTTTATTAAAATTATCGGGCGAGTACTGGTATAGACTCTATACCAGTACTCTCCCGATAATCGCCCGAACTCATACCGGAATACCACTCCATACTATAGAGTATGAGTTCGCATTCGGAGGATTATATGAGACAGATGACACAAGTGTAGAAAATGTTGCAGAAACACTTTACACCTGAGGTGGGGCTTACAACTTAGCTTGAAGTCATGAGTTCGACCTCGTCCTCGTCCTCGTCCTCGTCCTCGTGGTTTAAATTATTAAAATCTGAGGAAAAAGAAACGAGTTACTTAGAAAAGAACTTGTTGATGCTCTGCTCCGTTTTCCCTTGAAAGAAACTTGTAAGGCTCTTGACTAGTGCTAGCCGAGCACCGTAATTTTGCGCACCGCACCGCACCAGGCACCGCACCGCACCTGGTGCGCCGGCCAACCCTACTCTTGACGAATAACTTCACCCTTCTCGAAATGAAAACAAGTGTTGAGAAAGAGCACATTTATGTAAGAAAGAAGTTGTTGAGCATGAAAGAGTTTGTTCGGCTTTGATAAGAGTAAAGACTTTTAAATTTGATGATTGGAAGACATTTTGTGTCATGAAGAAGAATCCCAAGTACCGATACTTGGAAAAAAAAAAAGATGAAGAATATAAACGATAAAATTGATGAATAAAATGATGTTCTTCAGTTTTGGAACTCTTATGAATTAATTTTCTGAAAGCTTGATAAAATATATCAATGGTTCTGAATCATGTGCTCAAGCGAAATTAACTTAATGTAATGAAGGAATTATACCTTCTCGGAGAAAAACAAATTGAAAACGAAAAAAAAGGGTCTTTTAATTCTGCATAGCAAATTGAAATTTTAGAAACTCCAGCATTTTATCGAGATCAAATTTACGTAATTAAGTTACATAGGTATATTTTTAAAGTGTTGGAGAAATTATTTACAAATATAATATTGCCTGTGTATAACTTAATCTTATTTGGGTTGGTTATTAAACAAAATTAGTCACGGGGATAGTACGGGCGGATGTGACCCTTGTGCAGGCCTTTACTTGGGAGTCTATGAAATAAGACGGAGTATAATAGGAACTTTTGACAAAGTACTGAAATAGATGGCTTAAATCCAGAGAGAGAGAGAGAGAGAGAGAGAGAGAGAGAGAGAGAGAGAGAGAGAGAGAGAGAGAGAGAGAGAGAGAGAGAGAGAGAGAGAGAGATATACATGTTATTATTATTATTATTATTATTATTATTATTATATTTTTATTATTATTATTATTATTATTATTATTATTATTATTATTATTATTATTATATTATTATATATATATATATATATATTATTATACATAATATATTATTATATATATATTAAGATTTTTTATATTATTTAATATTATATATTATTCTTATTATTATTATTATATATATATATTGCATATATATATACATATTATTACATATATATATATATATATACATATATATATAATATAATATTATATATATATATATATATATATATATATATATATATATATATATATATATATATATATATATATATATATATATATATATATATATAAGAGAGAGAGAGAGAGAGAGAGAGAGAGAGAGAGAGAGAGAGAGAGAGAGAGAGAGAGAGAGAGAGAGAGAGAGAGAGAGAGAGAGAGAGAGAGAGAGAGAGAGAGAGAGAGAGAGAGAGAGAGAGAGAGAGAGAGAGAGAGAGAGAGAGAGAGAGAGAGAGAGAGAGTTGAAGGGAGGCGAAGAGGAGGAATAGCTCTGGAATCATCTAGAGTGGAATTAGAGGGAAAAAGTTTGAGCAAACAGTTGAGCTTTAGCAGAAATTAAGACAGCAGTACTACCGTCAGAGATAAAAGGGGAGACAGAAATGAAGAAATAAAGTTTGAAAGGGAGTGAGGAAGTGGAACCAGAAAGAAAAGGGAGGTAGATCAACGTCAGAAAAGAGTGTTGCAAATACTACGTTTGAGGTTTCATAGAAGGAATAAACATGTTTCTCTCTCTCTCTCTCTCTCTCTCTCTCTCTCTATATATATATATATATATATATATATATATATATATATATATATATATATATTTATATATATATATATATATATATATATATATATATATATATATATATATATATCTATATATATATATATATATATATATATATATATATATATATATATAGGTTGAAGTCTAGAACGTATGTCGCACAACGAAAGTTAAAGTAATGAACTAAATATTTTGAGAAATTTAATTTTTTACCTTTTTTTTTGTATTTAATGTGGTTTTTATTGGTTTTAATAGATTTTAAAGACAAAAATCACTACTGGAAACTGTTATACACATGTGCTAACACATATTTTAAAATTCCTTAATAAATTTCTTTAGATTCTTAAATTTCAAATTTTCTTGATAACTGTAAACTGGTAATAAATTATTATTATTTTTGAGTTTTACATAAACTCAAAGTAAAAATAAGTAGAGGGTATATTATAATATATAAATCCTATCTGAAAAAAAGG
This sequence comes from Trachelipus rathkii, assembly GCA_015478945.1. Lineage (NCBI taxonomy): Eukaryota > Metazoa > Arthropoda > Malacostraca > Isopoda > Trachelipodidae > Trachelipus > Trachelipus rathkii. The sequence goes on from JABUQX010139910.1 coordinate 37,632, forward strand.
TTATACTTTATTATTTTAAAACCACAAAAAAAAAGTATAAAGAAAATTTATTCAAATTAATCTATAATGATATACAAATGAATTGCTATTTTTTATCTTTATATTTGAATACTAGGGAATATATATATATATATATATATATATATATATTATTAAGTTATTACAGTTGAGTTGAGTTATTATATATATATATATAGCAGCAGCATATATATATATATATATATATATATATATATATATATATATATATATATATATATATATATATATATATATATAGAGAGAGAGAGAGAGAGAGAGAGAGAGAGAGATTCATCATTAAAAGTCGAAACTGAAATTATCATTAAGAATTTTATACAAAAAACTAATTTCCCTGCTTTAGCTGTTCCCAACCTATTTCTAATGTTGCTGTGCACAAGTCCAAAAGTTGAAAATACCCTTTCAACATTAGCAGTTGATGAAGTTGCTGACAATATGCTTATTATTTTATATATGACCTTCTCATCTAATTTTTCTTTGAGAGATCTGTACCAAGATGGAGGAGTCACTGCTGACAACAGAGACTCATCAAATAGGTAACTTTTATGAAATGGAGGAGAATTTGCTCTTAATTTTATTCCATAAATTCCACTGCTTTTGAATACTCATCCTCTGGAAGTACTGTGGTCTGATATCTTGGGTTGAAAAATATGCCAATAAGTGAGCTTCTCTGTTACTGCCTGATGATACCTCCTTTTTTTTACCTTTTTTATAAATCTTGTCTATTGAGTGGTGGATTAAGCTGTTCTAGCTTCATATTCATATTTTTCCAAATATAAACATCATCACTTAGTTTACAGTTCCTTGCCTTCTAGCTTGGTTGATGCTGTGGCTACAACTCCACAAATGAGTTTTATTATAATCTTTGGAAATGTGGCACGATGGGTAAAAAATGAAATCCTCAAGAGCTCGAAACAAGAATCATGTTTTAAACATGTTAAATTTGGCATAAATATATATATATATATATATATATATATATATATATATATATATATATATATATATATATATATATATATATATATATATATATATATATATATATATATATATATATATATATATATATATATATATATATATATATATATATATATAATCATTCTCACAATAATATAAAATCAGCAGAAAATTTTTTATTGCCTTTCAGTTACTCTTCGATTGAAAAATTGAGAAAACCATATCAACATGCTAAAGAAAACCATTAATAAATACATTTTTTAAATATTTTATGCATGGTTTTTTTATGGTTTAAACCATTGGTTTTTTTAAGTGGTTTAAACCATGGTTTAAACCAATGGTTTAAACCAAATGGTTTAAACCATCCCACCCTATATATATATATATATATATATATATATATATATATATATATATAAATATATAATTATAGTATTTAGTAGTAAAGTAGTATATATATATATATATATATATATATATATATATATATATATATATATATATATATATATATATATATATATATATATAGTTGAAAATAATCATTATGTTTTTGAGAAAAGTACTAAAATGTCTTTGTTTAAAATTAAATTGTTTATGAATGTTTAATATAAATATTTTGACTCAAAAACTTATAAGAACATTAATATTAATGATGTAAATACAATATAAGAAAAAATTTACAATACCAGGCATTAATCTGTCTTAAAAGTTTATATGTTTATGATAAAAGAAAATCTTTCTGGAGTGTCTAGTTCATTTACTACCATATATAGATATGATATGCTCTGGTTTTGTATTATTTGATCTTTTTATTATCACAGAAACATTATTCCCCTCCCCCCTCCCTTAGCTCTTGGTCTTACTGATATTTATTTTTTTGAAAAAAAAAAAGATCTTTGATTTTCACAACTATATGATTTTCAACAGCATTATTAATAAGAAGTAAAATATATTGGTGTGAAACGAAAGTTTGGCGAAACTTCGAAAACTATATAATAGTTTTGAGTGTACTTTATGATACTTTAGTTATTCAAACAGTTTTAATAGTTTAACACATCGGTGAAGTTGGATCATAGATAATATTGGTCATTTTGGAGTCATAGGTAATTTTGGAGTCATAAGTAATTTTGGTCCTTTTGGAGTCATAGGTAATTTGGTCATTTTGGAGTCATAGGTAATTTTGGGGTCTCGTAATTTTGGCCATTTTGGTGTCGGAGGGTCTAAAAATGAGTTGCTTTTAAGAATTGAATTATAAGATAGAAGAAGCAAAAGTAATGTTTCAAAAAATATTTAATATCTTCTACGTATTGTTTATAAAAAAAATGTTTTATGCCTTTTACACAAAATAGTCGATTCACACTGTG
>JABUQX010139911.1:0-18909 GCA_015478945.1 Trachelipus rathkii
TGACAGATATTTGTAGTGGCTTGATTAGGTTGAATCTGTGTTTGTAATATTGTGTGTTTGAGGTGGCTGCATCTTAATTTGGTCAAGGATGACTGGCGTTCTTGGTAGGGAGTTGAATCTGGTGCTATTTCTGGTGATGTTTGTTTGAAATGTTGTTTGGTGGTCTGCGTCTTTGGTAGTTTTCTACTAGTGTCGTGTGCTTGTTTGTATGATGTGTTGTTTGGTATATGAATGTTGTTCAGAATTTGTTTATAATATAGAGCTGTGGTGAAGAAGGAGGTTGTTTGAGTCTATGGTGGGTAGGGTTAGAGAGGCCATGTTACAGGGATTTTGGGGTGTTTGAGTTTTTGGTAAAGAATATACAGTTTAATATACAGGAGATATATATATATATATATATACTTATATAGCATTTTTTCCAAGAAAGAAGTTATAATATTATATATATATATATATATATATATACAGTTATATATATACATATATATATATATATATATACATATATGCAGTATAATATAACGTCTTAAAAATAGCAAACTATTTGCGTACAAACTTTGATACGTATGCAGAATTAGATTACAAAAAGTTATTTATTTTAGCTTTAAGAATAATGTGCTAAAGATGTGTTACTTCTTTTAATAAACTGTAAACTTAAATAAAAAAAATGTTTTAATAAGACCCAAAGAATATGCATTTGCGTAACTCTTTTTAAAGTTAAAACAATAAATCAAAATTTCAAATAACTTTCTAAATTAATATGGCAATATGGCTTTTCTTTATGTATTAAATTATAGACTAAATTATTCAAGTAGTATTTATTTTCATATGCCACAAATCTAATGGAATAAATAATAATAATAATAATAATAATAATAATAATAATAATAATAATAATAATAATAATAATAATAATAATAATAATAATAATAATAATAATAATAATAATAATAATAATAATAATAATCATAAAAATAATAATACTAATAATAATAATAATAATAATAATAATAATAATAATAATAATACACACACACACACACACACACACACACACACACACACACACACACAATCAATAATATACGGAATAAATAAGAAGAAGAAGAAGAAGAAGAAGAAGAAGAAGAAGAAGAAGAAGAAGAAGAAGAAGAAGAAGAAGAAGAATAAGAAGAAGAAGAAGAAGAAGAAGAAGAAGAAGAAGAAGAAGAAGAAGAAGAAGAAGAAGAAGAAGAAGAAGAAGAAGAAGAAGAAGAAGAAGAAGAAGCTTAATAATTTTAAACGTCTTATACAAATGAATAAGAAGGGCCTCACATGTAGAATGCCATTTTAAGCGCAGCAACAGGTTTGATAGACTGTAGCATCATTTGTCGTTGAAACACACACACACACACACACACACACACACACACACACACACACACACACACACACACACACACACACACACACACACACACACACACACACACTTACACACACACACACACACACACACACACACACACACACACACACACACACACACACACACACACACACACACACACACACACGTAAAGCTTAGTAGCAATACTTATTGATAGAAATGTAATTTTCATCCCCAGAGAAATTCTTTACCATGTATGTACATTTTAAGAGAAACGTATAAACTATGGTTTATTTTAACTAAAAAATTAAAAAAAGAATAGTTTAATATTACATATTATAGAAAATTTGAAAGTTGTAAATTTTACAATTAAATGATAATTTTAATTTGGAAACAAGATACTTATAAAATATCAAAACGTTCTAAAAACGACTTTATTCAAATGGCAATAGGTACTCATGGGAAATAGTGAAGTGTGGTGACCCACAGGGGTTCAGTACTGGGGCCACTATTGTTCCTCATATACATAAATGATCAAGGCCAAGGACTTAAATGTAAGGTTTCTAAGTTTGCAGATGATACCAAAGTGGCTACCTCAGTAAGGAATAATTATAGATGTATAAAAAGATTCAAAATTATCTTGAAAAACTTCTTGGGTGGGTAGATAAGGGCAGGGTCCAATTTTTGATCCGGACAGACCTCTATTTTAGCCCCAAACTGAAAATGGACATAAAATTTTAATTTTCAGACAATTTTGATCAAATGAAAAGCAAACGGCAGCTTTTATCTGAAGTCTGAAACATTTGTTTTAGGGTATTTTTCTGTGTCGTGTAGTCATTCCTTTTGTTTTTCACATTTTTCGATTCGCCTCCTGCAATTTTTTTCGAAATAACTTTAAACTTGAAATATACAAAGATGGGTCTATTACCTAGAGAATGCATAAAATGAAATATTGATGTTTGTCCCCAGATCTCATCAATGGTCGAATTTGGTTTTGAAAATGAAAAATTGGGATAATTTTTTTTCTGGTCAGGCGATCAGGATGAAATTTTCAGGGCATTTGTAGTCGGGGGAGATACGCATTTTTTTATTTACATAATTGCTTTTGTGTATGCAGTAGTTTTGAATTTGTCCTTGGAACAACAAATTTTCAACAAAAAAAAATTTGGAAATTTAGTTTTTTTTTTACTATATAAAAAAAATTATCTAAGTAAAAAAGATGTATTTCGCCCTGAAAATTTGATAATAATCGGATAAGTAGAAAAAATATATATATCAATATTACACTTTTTCGAAAATTTTTTTTTTTTTGAAAAAGTGAAATATTGATATAAATTTTTTTCTATTTATCCGATCAACACTAAATATTCAGGAGGTATATAGTCGGGCGAGATACAAGTTTTTTTTTTACTTAGATAAAGATAATTTTATTGTATAGTTCAATAAAAAGGTTTTTTTTTTTGAATTTCCAAAATTTATTTTTTTCAAAATTTGTTCCAAAGACAAATCCCAAACTACTGCATATACAAAAAAAAAATATATGAACAAAAAATGTATATCTCCCACGACTATATATGCCCCGAAAATTTCCTCCTGATCGCCTGACCAGAAAAAAATATTATCGCATTTTTCATTTTCAAAACCAAAAAAAAGTAGGTTTTGAATTCGACCATTGCTGGGATCTGGGGTAAAAAAATCAATATTTCATTTTCTGCATTCTCTAGGTCAGCGGTCTCCAAACTTTTTTGATCGCGTACCCCTAAGATGAAAATAATTCTAAGTTGCACCCTTATAGGCCTGTAATATATATATATATATATATATATATATATATATATATATATATATATATATATATATATATATATATATATATATATATATATATATATATATATATATATATATATATATATATATATATATATATATATATATATATATATATATATATATATATATATATATATATATTTCTATCTCTATATCTTATAATATATATATATATATATATATATATATATATATATAATATTATATTATATATATATATATATATATTATATTATATATATATATATATATATATATATATATATATATATATATATATATATATATATATATATATAAACTCGTGGACAAATTTAATGCATCACCCGTAAATATAATGAAACTCTTTCATTTTTGGAAATGTAGAGCTAGGGTTTGGTTTTATTTGCGTCATACCTAACTTCGGAGTGTATACTGTATGTAACTACACCTTGTATGGAACTAAATGTCATAATAAACACTACCAACCAAATTACGAAATCCCGAAGTACGCTCATAGGAGAAGAAGATATCAAGACTCCAACCAACTAAAGAAACAAACCCTATGCTGTAAGTCGTAGCTTGACAAAGACTGGGAAAGACATCGTCAGAGAAGAGGAACGTGCCATAGGAGTTATCACACTGTCGGACACTCGGAAGCAGGCCATTCTCAGAGACAGGTGGCTCAGCCACTCAGGGTAAACCAATCGACAGTGAATCCTTCGTCGGTTCAGGGAAACTGACAGCAACCGTAGACGACATGGTCAGGGTCACCTGAGGGCGACGTCCGAGAGATAACAGATTCCTCCGTCCTGGCAGTGCTTCAAGATCGTTTCCAAGCAAGCGTCAAGCTATAACACAGGCTCCGTGAGGTCAGACATGTGCCCATTTCCTGAGCGTACAGTGAGAAGACGACAGAATGAACGGGGAGTACGTGTTACGCCATCGGCCCTCTCCTGATCAGGAGCATCGGGTTGCGATTTCATTTTTCACAAGCGTATGGAGATTGACACTCACAGATCTGTGTTCACACTACATGGATCAGATGGACGTCGGCGAATTTGGAGCCGTGCAGGTGAGCACTTTTCTGCTTGCCATATCTCCCATTCCTTTTTGAGGTGACTCTGTGATGGTGTGGGCTGGCATTTGTTTGGGTGCCTGCACGGCATTGCATATCGTGAGCAGAGGAACGCTAGCGGCTGAGCACGGCGGAATGTAATTCTCCAAGAAAATATAGTGCCTTTCCTGTCCTTCATTATGTCCATTTTGTTACCCATGACAACGCCACACAGCACACTGTACAGGTCGCCCAAGAGTACCCAGCAACAGGTAGGGATCAGACTCTGGCCATTTCTGCGAGGAGCCCGGACATGAACCCACTAAACATGTTTGGGATTTGTTGGCAGGCGTGTTCGAACCCGTGAGCATGCTCCGTCCACACTCAGGGAGCTTGCAAACGCTTTGAAAACATCCCGCAGTGGAGACCATCTCCAAGATCATTTCATCAATGCCGAATCGTTTGGAGGAAGTTAGAAAGGCAGAGGGGGTACAACCCATAATTAGACACCTTTATGCTGCATTCACATTGTAATTTGTGGAATATTGTTGTTGATTAATAAAATCATCATATCCATATTTTTTTCGTTTTCTTTAATATGCCATTTAATTCCCTACACACTGACGTTACATACGGTTTATACATTTATAACCCTGGGCAACACTCCCGAGTTAGGTATGAACCAAATGAAACCAAACCTAGCCCTACATTTCCAATATGAAAGAGTTTAAATTATGTTTACGGGTGATGCGTTAAATTTGTTCATGATTATATATATATATATATATATATATATATATATATATATATATATATATATATATATATAGTATATATATATATATATATATATATATATATATATATATATATATATATATATATATATATATATATATATATATATATATCTCTACACTCACTTAATATAAAACAATACATTCGCAAGTGATCGAGGTTTTTGGGCGTACCCCCAGTATCACTCTGCGTGCCCCCCGGGGTACGCGTACTCCACTTTGGAGACCACTGCTCTAGGTAATAGACCCATCTTTGTATATTTCAAGTTTGAAATCATTTCTGGAAAAAAATTGTAGGAGTTGAATCGAAAATTGTGAAAAACAGGTTTTCAAAAAAAGAAAAAAACAAAAGAAATGACTAAAGGACACAGAAAAATGCCCGAAAACAAAGTTTAAACGTCAGAAAAGCTGCCGTTTCCTTTCGAATAGGTTAAAATTGGCTGAAAATTAAGAATTTTATCTCCATTTTTAGTTTGGGGCTAAAATAGGGTCTGCCAGGAGCATAAATTGGATCCTACCCCTATTTATACAAGTGGCAGATGAATTTTAATAGCTAAAAGTATAAGGTTCTTCACCTAGGTTACTGTAAGAAAAGTTTTAACTACGATATGAATGGGGATTGGATTGAGTCTGTGGACCAAGAAGAAGATTTATGTGTGATTATAAGCAGTAATTTGAAAGTAAATAATCAGTGTTTGGAAGCAAGGAATAAAGCTTTTAAGATGCCAGGTATATTAAATCGCAATGTCGTTTACAAGAGTAAGGAAGTTATAAGTAAACTGTTTAATAGATATGTTAAACCAGTATTAAAGTATTGTGCAGAAGTTTGGGCCCCTTATTTAAAGAAAGACTTAGATATGCTAGAGAGAGTGCAGCATTTAAGAAAGGATTGGGTAGATATATGGGTGGTTTGGGTATCATATAGTATATTTAGACTAAGCCAAATTGGAGGGTTTTTAATTACGATAGATATTAAGGTTAAACTGCATGTTATGACTGACAAACCTTTTAAAGCTTGTAGTGTGGTTAGCATGTACCTTAGCTAAATTTTTCCTTTTGGTAGTAAAATAGGTTTGTACTATGGAAGTTATTGATAAGCCAAATGGTGCTTTGTGGATTTTGCATGAGCATGTTGGGTGATTGGTTCTTTATTCTATAATTGGCTGGGACAGTCTCGATAGGCCATGTGGATTCTTACTGTCTCTATACTGTATGTTATGTTATATAGTATTAAATTCTACGTTTATTTGCATTGTAATTTTCTGTGCCTCCTACATAATTATCTTCGTTTTCCATAATTAGAGATTTCTTTTTAAGATTATATTCTGGAGCTTTTCATCGTATTTAAGCTTTTTTAAGAGGTAAGAAGTTAAAACTAATCAATTTAATATTTAAAATTTGCTGGAAAAAAGACCAGAGCAAAGATGATACGCATTAAACCCACTAGTGAGTACAAAGATAACCCAAATCGCCATCCTATTTAGAATGTTGACATCATATTCCAGTTAAAAAGAGTTTAGGTTTAAACCTGGATAGGCATTAATCAAAAATATAAAATGCAAAAGGGTTTCGAAGCATACTGATTCTGTATATGAAAGAATGAGTATAGCGTACAAATCTGGGGACAAATAGTTGAACAGAGAAAAGATAAAAAAGTGTAGAAAGACCAGTCACATGACTGCTTCTCAGTGGAGACTGCATGCGATTTTAAACTATCAGTATATTATAGATATAATAAAAATTATAGTACTTCAATCCAAAGTTATATTTTTCGGACCATCTTCTGCGTATGAGAGTGCACTTTTCGCGCCAAAAGTTGCCGCCAAAGCTTAAAACAAATTTAATATGGCTTCGTACGTAGCAAAAGTTTATTTTTATTATGACAAATATTTTTAATATTTATCGTGGTAAAATATTTTTGAAAGAAAAGGCCTAATATTTTTAATAAAAATATAAAAATTATTTAATTGCGCTATGTTCGAAATTGTCACAAAGAGTAAGATGCCAATTAAAAAGGAATTTAGAAATTTGTTTGTTATGAACCAATCACCATGTTTCTTACATTTCGACGTAGGAAAATGAAGGCGTTGCTTTCTTTCGAAAACAGCCGTTGGAAGTTTTGAAGAGAATATCCTCAGTTTGCTCGAAAATTTCTCTATCTATCTGACCTACTGTATGTTAATATGGTATCAACATGCAATGTATTTACTTTATACTATTTACAATAATATAAAGAGGGTGATAGAGCAACTCTTTTGGGAGGAAATCATTTAAAGGAATAGGTAAGAAAGAATTAATTGATAAGACGAAATCCATAAAATCCATAACTTCAAGAATAGCTTTGTGTGTTTAGTATCACCTCAAAAATGCGAGGCATGCTCCAAGCAATAACAAAAATGCCAATTTATAAAGCAAGCAACTTGGGTGGTGTAATGAACCTTTGTATGTACACCACAGCCCCCTTTAACATCTCGAAAGTTTGTTTATAAAGATAAGCAATGTAATTTTTTTAAGAAAGCCAATTTGAAAAGGAAACTTAAAATATGTCATCAACAGAGCAAATTTGAAACTATTAAATTTTAAATGATATAGCCGTAAGGAAGGTTACGTCAAATGATTTAAAGTGATGAGCTTTTGTGGCAATGAAATCAGTCAAGATCATAAATCAATTGATAGTAGACCACTATCTTGTTGTGTTAGTTGACTTTTGAAATAGATTGAAATAGATTGTGAAGTGACAAATAGAAGGTCATTCGTGAATAGCATAAAGAGAATTAGTGTTAAAACAAAACCCTAAATATCACTACTATCCAGGGTTGTGGAGTCGGAGTCGGAGTCGGAGTCGGGTAATCGGTAATTTTGAAGAGAGTGAAGTCGGAGTCGGAGTCGGAGTCGGAGTCGGAGTCGGTAATTTTGAAGAGGGTGGAGTCGGAGTCGGAGTCGGTAATTTTCAAGAGGTCCGAGTCAGTAACTTTCAAGATAGTAGAGTTGGAGTCAGAAAATTTTGAACTGACAAAGTTATGAATTGTGACTCAGACTTCAATCACTTCATACAAGTTCACTGACATGCGACTTCCACATCACAAAATGCAAATTGCAAACTTCGAAGTTTTTAACCTGCACCTTATGTTTCAATTTGGATTATATTCTAATAAATTCAACCTTCAACCTTTAAGATTCTGAAGAAATAAAAGCCTCCATATATTAATAGTAATGCTTTTTTTTAGGCTTCGTTACCACTCTTTCTGCTGTTTATAATGGTCTTATATCTGACGCTTCATTACCAATCCGCTACGGTAATGTTAATGAATACAACGTGGCCATTTGTATTAAAGGGTTGTAGGAGGTTCAAGAAGAAAAGGATACATCTGAACATATTGTAAGTGATGAAACTATAACTATCCCCATTACTATCTTCTCAAGTCATTTTTCAGAAAATTCAGAGGATGAGTATGAAAAGCTTTTAGATATTGAAGAGGTTAGTAGAAAGCGTCGACTGGTTCAAGAAAAAGATCAAGGTTCTTCCTCATCCTTGTATACAATATTCCATAACTTTAAACAAAATTCCTTTGCTGCACTGAAAAAAATTTAAACGTTCGAAAAAGTGATATATTGATATATATTTTTTTCTACTTATCCGATCAACATCACATTTTCAGGGCTTGTATAGTCGGGCGAGATACACCTTTTTACTTAGATAATTTTTTTGTATACTCAAAAGAAAATTTTTAAAAAATTTCCCCCAAATTTTTTTTTTTGAAAATTTGTTCCAAGAACAAATCCAAAACTACTGCATATACAAAGAAATTATCAAAGTAAGAAATGTGCATCTCCCCTGACTACAAATGTCCTGAAAATTTCATGCAGATCGAATAAACAAAAAAAAATCCCAATTTTTCAATTTGAAAACCCAAAAATAGTAGGTTTTGAAAATCGACTATGCTCAGATATGGGGTCAAATATCAAAATTTCGTTACTACACTTTTTAGATAATAGTCCAATCTTTGTATATTCCAAATTTGAAGTCATTTCGAAAAAAAACTGTAGGAGGAGAATCGACAAATGTCAAAAACATAGGTTTTGAAAAATTGAAAATACCAAAACAATGACTACAGACACAGAAAAACACTCGAATACGACGTTTTAGACGTCAGAAAAAGCTACAGTTTGATGTTGATATGGCCAAAATCGGCTGAAAATTACGAATTTTTTGTCCATTTTTAGGAGGGAGGGGGAAATTGGACTCCAGCCAGAACAATAATGGACCCGGTCCTAATGAGTGTTCATCATAGCTTCACAATATAAACGAAGGAAGTTATCAATCATTTTAGGAGATCAAAATTAAGAATTTTTTATATGAATAAACTATATATTTTTATTTTAAAATTAATATTTGTTACATTATTTTATTCCCTTTTATTGAAGTAATATATATATATATATATATATATATATATATATATATATATATATATATATATATTATGCATATATATAATTATATATATACAGTATATATATATATATATATATATATATATATATATATATAGTATATATATATATATATATATATATATATATATATATATATATATATATATATATTTAATTTAAAACTTCCCGAATTTTTTTTTTTGTTTACTGTCTCTGTATATATATATATATATATATATATATATATATATATATATATATATATATATATATATATATATATATATATATATATATATATATATATATATATATATATATATATATATCATCACAAACCTTCTCTCCCCAAGACTGGGGGTAAGGTGCGTAGCAAGCACTGGAAACAGAAAAGTAGTAGAAGAATATGACGAAAGTCGAAAAGAAAGCCCAGCCTTACCGCCGCCTTTATAACCTTTAGTGAGAGCTCGTCGCAATCAGAAAATCCACCCACCCTAGAGCTTCACGAGACTATGACTATGGAATCTCGTCAGCGTGGGGTTCATTCCTTGGCCCAGGTGGGCCACAACCATACCCTCTCACAAACTCCGCTATTTACTCGCACCTTCTTCTCGCATCTGCCAAAATCACATTTCTCTCCTCCAGGCATTCCTTTACTGACTCAATCCACTTTTTCCTTGGTCTCCCAGCCGGTCGCTTTCCAGCACACTCACCACTATACATCCGCTTAACCAACCGACCATCATCCATCCTTTCCACATGGCCAAACCATCTTTCATTTATTCTCTCCTTTACCCCCCTTTCTTCACACCACACAACTCTCTAATACGTTCATTCCTCATTTTATCAATTCTTCTCTCCCTAACACGCCTAAGATTGTCCATCTGAATGCATTGTACTTTAGATATATACCTCTTATTCCAGACCATAGTCTCACTACTATACATTAACACAGGTAACAATATACCCTCATATATATATATATATATATATATATATATTATATATATATACAAATAAAAAAAAATATATATATATATATATATATATATATATATATATATATATATATATATATATATATATATATATATATATATATATATATATAATTACTTTTTCTTTGATATATATATAATTTTCAGAGGGTGGAGTCGGAGTCGGAGTCGCAGTCGGAGTTGAAAATTTTTGTTTTAAAGTCGGGGAGTCGGTGGTTTTGAAGAGGGTGGAGTCGGAGTCGGAGTCGGAGTCGGAGTCGGAGTCGGAGTCGGAGTCGAGTCGGTGTCGGAGTTGGAAAATTTTGAACCGACTCCACAACCCTGCTACTATCAAAAGGTTTCAGGATGAATGATTGGTTATTTGCAACAGTTGTTTCCAAGCATGAGAACGAGAAAAGATAATAGAGATTGCAACAAGAAAAAGATGTTAACCCAATGAGATTTTTAAACAATGAAAGCTTTGTGAAAGATTTTATCGAAACCTTTTAATATGTAACAATATAGAAAGCTAGGGAACAAGGAAATAAGTGAGAGAGAGAGAGAGAGAGAGAGAGAGAGAGAGAGAGAGAGAGAGAGAGAGAGAGAGAGAGAGAGAGAGAGAGAGAGAGAGAGAGAGAGAGAGAGAGAGAGAGAGAGAGAGAGAGAGAGAGAGAGAGAGAGAGAGAGAGAGAGAGAGAGAGAGAGAGAGAGAGAAATTAGGGTAGTAGGTAATTTGATTATATTTCCTTGAGAAGAAGATGCTTTTTCCATTTAGTTTATAAAATTTCTTTCGAACAGTAAATGACACGTGATTTGAAATTTTCTATATAAGACATTTTAACCAGTAGGAGAATCAAAGAGGCCAACACACTTCATTTTAGTTAAATTACCCTTAGTTCATCCAATAATATCATTGTATCGATTCGGAATTGAATGAAAATTAGCAAAAGTGATAGATGAACATTAGTTGTTTTTATTCCTGAGTGTCACGAGAACTGTCATCGAACCATGAATTTTGGATGAAAAGTTTTAGTTGAAGAAGGAATGAACCTGCTTATTCCTTATGAACCTGCAGACTCCGAAGCATTCTCATTGTCAAAGCAGGATTTATTGCAAGGATAGTCAACTAAGAGACGACGCATTGCGGCCCAACTAACCATATTAATGTGCCAGAAAATACGTTAAGGGCAGTGTGAGGATGTTGAAGAGTATTAGAGTTAGAAGCTGCAAGATTGCTATCAGAGTTACCAATAGAAGGGAAAATGGTGTGTCTATATCGAGAAGTAGTAGTGTTGATCCACGTATCAAGCATGTTTAAGAATTTGTGAGGGCGATTCGAAATTTGTGCAGGTTCTCTAGCCAACTGCTACATATCGTTAAGAGTATTGAATGATTTAGTCTTCTCTCCACCTGTATCAATATGAGAAGAACCCAGCCACTCAGAGTAATCATTTAAATAGAGGACCATAACATCTGGACGAGAAGAAGTACAGTCTCTTGAGAAATAAAGAAAATATTTAAAAAGGGTTAAAATCTGCTCCATTTGGGGGGGGGGCGGAATATCAGATGCACATAAAACGGTTGTAATATATGAAGATAGATTTTAACTCGTAAACATTAAAGAATGTATCCCTGGATATCTGTGTCAGTCAGGCAGATATAAATTGTTTGAATGAGATCTACAGAGGTGATTCTCAACAGATTCGAAATTACCAAATAGGCCACGGATTTTAACAAAGTTAATATAAACCTCTTCTTTTTACCCATCCTTAATTTTACGACCGCTCCACTCTTCCATTCAAGTAATCACAACACCCACAGATGCAATCTGACACACGAATAACAAAAAAATAAATTACATTTATTTCAACGAGTAAACATTGTACTAAAACAATGTACCGTAGTTAAATAAATTTAAAAATGGTGTATTTAATAAATACGTTTATAAATTTAAATATACCAATACGTATTTAAATACTGCCCAACTCTGGTCACTGTTGTGTTGTAAGTTATAGGAATGGTTATTTTTATTTTTTGTTAATATTTTTCCCCACTAGATCAGTAGGAAAAAAATTATTTATTAATTTTCAGTGGCAAACATTGCTTTTAAAGATGCTAAATATGAAATAATAGGCCTCAAAATTTCCTATTTATAGAATTTTTCTAAAGCAACACCTGCCGATTTTCATGAAACTTATATATGAAATGTTTGAAATGATCTGTAAAGAAAGAAAAACGCAAGAAAAAAAGGTAGGAAAATGACCCTGAAAAGGTTATGGTCTCAAAATTTCACATTTAAAGCCCATTTAGGGGACTAGCCCTAATGGTCGACAGGGAAAATGGTCGACAGCCCAAATGGTCGACACGATATCAGAAAAATTTCCCGTACAACCCGCTGCAGGCGTTAGGATGGGTTAGGTTAAGTTAGGTTAGGTTAGGTTAAGTTAGGTTAGGTTAGGTTAGGTTAGGTTAGGTTAGGTTAGGTTAGGTTAGGTTAGGTTAGGTTAGGTTAGGTTAGGTTAGGTTAGGTTAGGTTTAGGTTATTAGGTTAGGTTAGGTTAGGTTAGGTTAGGTTAGGTTAAGTTAAGTTTTGTTGGATTCGTTAGAGAAGCACTAAATAACCAGAATTTTTTTTTACAAGTGTCGACCATTTGGTACTAGCTTCACCATTTACTACCAGATGATTTAAAAAAAAATATATAGGCGTATATGAATTTATAATGTTGAATCAATAAGTCATTTATTTTTCGAGCACTCAATGTTCGTACGTGTGTCATGCAATCATTTACAACTAAACTCTACCATTTATCTGCATTAAGAGAGAGAGAGAGAGAGAGAGAGAGAGAGAGAGAGAGAGAGAGAGAGAGAGAGAGAGAGAGAGAGAGAGAGAGAGAGAGAGAGAGAGAGAGAGAGAGAGAGAGAGTATAAATGTTATTCCCTAACGATCTAGTAAAAATAATTCTAAAAAATATAGAAAAAAAAAGCCATTCCTTAAACACAAGAGGTCTCAAATCTGTACAAAACAAATTTGGTAGGGTAAATTAGGTTCTCTTGCTTTACATATTTCCAGTGAATGTTAAATTCTTTTTAATAATTAATTGTATTCGTCTTGTGTAGTGTTGGCCGAGCACCGGAATTTTGTGTACTGCACCGCATCGCACCAGGGTAAGTGCACCACGCACCGCACCGCAATGCACCAAAAGTCATTTTTGTGGCACCGCACCGAACCGAACCGAGTCATTTTTGTGGCACCGCACCGCACCACACCACACCAAAAGTCATTTTTGTGGCACCGCACCACACCAAAAGTTATTTTTGTGGCACCGGACCGCACCGCACCGCACCAAAAGTCATTTTTGTGGCAATGCACCGCACCTCTATGTTTCAATGCGCACCATGCTCCGCACCACGCACCGCACCGCAACGCACATTTGTGTGGCAAAACCACACCGCACAGCGCCGCACCAAAATGTGCACACGACGCACCGCACCGCAAAGCACCTCTATATTTTAAAAAGTGCAACGCACCGGTACACTGGATTTGTGTGGGCACCGCACTGCACCAAAATGAGCGCACCACACACCGCACCGCACCGTACCGCACCGCACCTGGTGCGTCGGCCAACCCTATTCTGGTGACAATCGCAAATTCTGATTATTTAAATTTTAAAGAGTCACAAAAAATTAGTTCTTTATTAATTTATTCAATATTTGTATATTAAGTAACAATGAGGTAGAATGGAGGAGCTAAAAGTAAAAAGTGGAGCTGGAAAGACAATTTACACATTGTATAGTTTTTCACAATGTGTGAGGGAAGGCTAAACGGTTGTGTACAAACAAGGTCATAATCTCTTTACTTATATATTAAACCTATTTAAAAATCCAAAAGCTTTTAGAGATCATACATTTTCTCTATATCCGAACATGATGAAAAACATTTATCACACAAATTTAGTGACAAAGTCTTCTTTTATTGAGAATAACTCTCTCTCTCTCTCTCTCTCTCTCTCTCTCTCTCTCTCTCTCTCTCTCTCTCTCTCTCTCTCTCTCTCTCTCTCTCTCTCTCTCTCTCTCTCTCTCTCTGATAATAGGAGTCGTAGAACATATTTCACCTCAATATATATATATATATATATATATATATATATATATATATATATATATATATATATATATATATATATATATATATATATATATATATATATATATATATATATATATATATATATATGCTATATATATATATATATATATATATATATATATATATATATATATATATATATAAAGGAAAAACTATAGACTTTAGAGAAAAGTTTATTTAGAAGAAAAGTTTACTATATATGTGTAGAACATGAAAAGCAATGTATTTTAATTTTTTTTTTTTTTTTTTTTTTTATAAATATTTTATATAGTACTTCAGAGACATGCTTTTGTCGTGGTACTTTTTTAGATCGTGAAACATTTTTTTAATGGTTTGCGATTTTATATTATTTTTTATTATTTTTTAAACTTTTATGGGAACCCCAAGGGTATACCGCACCGATGGCGGGAGTCGGGGTCTCTCGGCCTTCTGGGGAACGACGAGGGTAGGACTATTTCCCCCTTCGGGGAGGTCTCCGGAACCCGCTCTTTGGTATTTGTTTGGGTGTCGCGGGGTTCCTCCGCCCCCCTCCCTACGGGGTATGGAAAACGTCCCCTCTGTTTACGTCGGCTCCGAGGCCCCCCTACTTGGCCATTAGTAAAATACTGTATATAAGAGTATTTACGAGAAAATCAGAACTCTTGCGAGGACGTTCCTCCATACCCGGCAGAGGCGCGACAAATAAAGAGCGAACCTCGAAAGTCACCTAATCGTTCCCAAGTAATTAACCATGTTCACCAATGAGTAGTTAAAAAAAAAATTAAATGTAAACTCGCAAACCGATAAAATGTTGCCTGATCTAAAAAATACCAGGACAAAAACATGCGTCTATAAATAATTATATAAAAAAATAATTTTTTTTTTTTTTTTTTTTTTTTTTTTTAATACACTTCAGGCAAATAAACATATATATAGTAAACTTTCCTTCTAAATAAACTTTCCTCAAAAGTCTATAGTTTTTCTTCCTTTATGGTGACAACTCACCTATATATATATATATATATATATGTAATATGTATGTATGTATATATATGTATATGTATGTATATATGTATGTAATAATATATATATATATATATATATATATGTTTATATATGTATATGTATATGTAATAATAATATGTATATGTATAATAATAATAATATGTATATATGTATATAAAGGATATGGCGGAACAAACAATACTAAGGTGTTAAAATGTATTTATTATGTGAGACAAGTTTAAATAAAATTAACATTTTAAAGAGTGCAGAAATTGAGGTAAAAGTTATTTCCCTTAGTTACAGGACAAATTACTTTTAGATCCTTGGTTATCAGGAAATAAATTTTATAATACAGGAGGAAGTTTGCGTCCGTTTTCTATGGATTATCTTGTTCATTTTTTTGGATAACTTTGAAACTATATGTTTAATATGTAAAATTGATTTAAATTTTTTTATTTACATTGTAAATGAAATTAACCTAACTAACTAACCTAACCTAACCTAACCTAACCTTACCTAACCTAACCTAACCTGACCTGACCTGACCTGACCTGAATTGACCTGACCTAACTTGAACCCATGCCCGACAGAAGTTTTTTTTTTTTTTGATCCGCCCTCCCGTTCGTGTTTCTGTTCAGTAACTTTTTCCATATATATATATATATATATATATATATATATATATATATATATATATATATATATACATGCTATATATATATATATATATATATATATATATATATATATATATATATATATATATATATATATATATATATATATATATATAAATATTGAGATATGTATATATATAAAAATAGAATGTATCCGTGTGATAATGTAAAATTATGTCAGAAGTCTGTCAGCAGGGAACCCTACAAATGATCCAGTGCGTTTTCGTTAGCTAAAGTTTGAGCACGATTTGAGCATGTTAACCCGTACCGCTGGGCTTTCAAAGTTTCAAAAAACTCGAATTTGTGGCTGGCTAGCGACGTCTTTGGGCCGTATCTCTGAAACTTCTCATTATTTTCTCTTGATTTATGTCTCAAATCATAGGCAATATTGTTCTAAGTAATTTATATTATATACATATTTGTTGCTACTTATAGTCGAACCGAGCTATAACAGCCTTTGTCATCAAAAACGTGACTAGGAACTTCTATTAACGAACTTATGATATGAGAATTATTTAATATTTTTCAAAGCATGAAGTAATTTATATGATGAATCAAATAAACCAATGTTTTTTTTGTTTTTAAATATTTCAATGTATTTTAATAAGAAAAGAGATTGCATCGTTTGCATTCTTTAAGAAGGATAAAATAATGAATAATCTATTCTAAGGTTTGCTCAAAGTGATTTTGGAAACATCAGGATACAGCTTTCGGCATTTATGTACTACTACCTGCAAAACATATTGTTTCTGCTCCTCTCATCTTTAGTGAGGAGGTTATTAAAAGTCTGTAATTAATTTCACTCCTCTTTCTGCCACATCATTAACGACCTTTAGTGACTTCACAATCCCACAATCCTTCCTTAAAATGTATATTTTCAGGCCAGCTACTGGGGGGTTCTCTGAGAAAATCTGCGTTAATCTGGAAACGCTCGAAGAAATTCATGGTCCCCTTGGTAATTAAACAAGATAACCCTGTATTAATCAGTTCTTCCAACTGGTGTCTTCGAAATTTGGGGTTCACAATTCTTGAATTTTCTGTCTCGGTCTCGGTGTCATTTAGGACTTTGTTCGCCATTTCCGATTTTTCTTCGTCTGAAATTGAGGGATCAAAGAACATAAGGACTAACAATTCTGTATTGAAATACCACACTGATTTTTTAAGAATTTCACCAGGCTCTCTCAGGATATCTTTGTCCAATCTTCTGATAGTCAAAATACTTCACCAAAGGTCAAAGTCTTGCTTAGGAGCCAAGTTTGTGGGCATTGAACCAAGCTTTGCAATACCACTCTAACGAGAAAATACAGACAGCTTCTAAGACACGTTGTTCTTCATGACTCAGTTTGAATTGTCCTCGGAATAGAAATATCTTCAGACAATAGATGGTCTTGGCCATCCACCTGTCATGACTGATGGCACCTGGAGATTTAAATTCCACTTCCGTTCCATTCATTGCTCCTACAAACACCAATACCAATTGTAGGAGCTCCTTGTAATCATCTCTGGGTTGTGATTCTGTGAGTTTAGTGTTACAATCCGCAGTTATGTTGGCAATTACTTCAGAAGGTAGATGTCTTTTCACATTTCGTTGATGATGCCCGAGTCCTTATTGTTTCTTGTTGAGCTTCGCCCATGCATTTGGAATCTCTTGAATATATCGGGTTGAGGCCAGTTGTTGATCCGAACTTACATTCCAGAAAACACCTCTCAACATGACTTCAAGAATATGGTGGCGGCAAACTAGGTAAAGCTCTCTACACAAGATGTTTTCCAAAATTGTACAAACCCCTTTGAGCCTTCCCTGTGTTTGATGCAGTGG
Source organism: Trachelipus rathkii (assembly GCA_015478945.1). Classification (NCBI taxonomy): domain Eukaryota; kingdom Metazoa; phylum Arthropoda; class Malacostraca; order Isopoda; family Trachelipodidae; genus Trachelipus; species Trachelipus rathkii. Next base: position 18,077 of record JABUQX010139911.1, read on the forward strand.
TGTCAAAACACATTGCCTTGATAGTATGGGGAGTACCCATTCCTCGAGACCTCATAAACAGCAGGGGCTTGTTCTTCACACCAGTGCTTGTGTGTTTTCTGAAACTCTAGCAGTTGTTCATTTCATCACAAGAAATTAAAACAGCTATTCGTTCTTTCTGCTCTGTCTTTAGAACGTCTGGTAGAAGTTTCCGTCCCAATGAACTACAACAGCTTCCTTCTCTGGTATATAAATTCGTTCCAAGATCTTCTCGGTGTATTTTCTCTGAATACTTTTCGCCTTTCATGGATGGTGATTTTTGACACTTTGAACTCCTCAGGATTCTCCCCAAGTGCTTCTATGGTAGCTATGAATTATTCGTGTGGCATTTCTGTCAGATACCTTACACAGATCCAACAACAAAGATAGTTTCATGGTTAAAATTTCACTAACGCCACGCTTTCATCCTTTTGCTATGAGATGGTCAAGGAAGTCCCTCGGTTTCTTGAGAAGTACAAACGTCCATCGACAGCACATCCTCGATATCTTCATCGCATGTGTTTTCCTCTTAATCACTGTCCTCATCTTCTTCATCATCAGTCTCTATGAACAAAGAGAAAGAAAAGGACCAAATTAATTATGATAATAGTTAAGTTACGTGGCTTATCTTGTTTTGTTGGTGCTTTTGTAAAAAACTAAACAATAGAACCAGGGGACGTAATCAACCGTTTATATATTAATATTCAAGCTTAAAAGATAAAGAATCTTTATGTCGAATAAACATTCCGCTTGAATTTGCTCGTTCATTTCCGCAAGTCCTTTTGTAGGTTTCTTTCTTCAGCTCGAGCTGACTT
>JABUQX010139912.1:0-24691 GCA_015478945.1 Trachelipus rathkii
CCTGTGACAAACCATTCCATTCCATTCCATTATTCTTTCCTGTCTCTCTCTCCTCTCTCTCTCTCTCTCTCTCCTCTCTCCATCACTCCTCCTCTGGTATATATGCTCTTTCTTTCTGTATATGCTCATGCTCATGTATGTATATGTAAGATCAGCAGGGGATGATTTCAGGTTTTTAATTTGGCTTTTTGGGTTTTTAAGTAGCTGTAACTAAAACTTACAGAAATTAGTTCTATTTCCAATAATAAAATATAGGCATTTAGCTTGATCATAAAAGGTAAAAGAATTAAAAAATAAAATAATAACTATTTTTAAAAAAATGTCTAAAAAAGGAGAAATTTTTTTTTTTGAGGCAATTTCAGAAAACCTAAAAAAATATAAATTTTACCCATTTTGGTTGACACTAGCTGAAATGAAGCTTCCTAACGTGTTAGTAGTAAGTAAGAATGATAGATTGATAAATTAGCTGCATTGACAGATTTAGCTGATTTTTGTTAAATCTGACACCCTTAGCAATTTTACTTTTTAGTTTTTGTTGTTTTCGGGTATGTTTATATGGGTTTCCGATGCCCCAAGTTGATTCCGTGGTTACTGAGTCAATTAGCCACCCCAGTCAAGCAAGGGTGGGGTGGGAAATAGAATGGAAATCTGAATTGCCCCGGGGTTTTAAATGTTAAATAACTTTTTAATGAAAAGTGCTATCACTATGTATTTTATATGTATACATAGCTTGAAACCTGTACTATCAAATAGTAAAGTGATCAAATTTTAAAAAATTTTGCTTTATTTTATTTTAGACCTTATAAATCAAAATTACCAATTTTTAAAAAAAAATTTTTTTAAGAAAAATCAAAAAATCTAGGTTATTTATATATTTTTTAAAAAAACTTTTTTTGCAGTTCACTGCACCTGTTAGTCTGCTACAACTTTTATTAAAAAAATTTTTTTGTAAAACTTTTAGTTTTTTCGTAAAACACTAAAAACTAAAAATTCTGAAATTGCCCCAAGATTCTGAATTTACCCCGGTTGACGGTATATATATTTGCTTAAAATATTTTATAAATAATGCCCAAAAAGAGGCGGTAACAGAGAGAGAAAATGAACTCATCGGAAAATTGTTAAATCCAAAATTTTAGTTTACATTTAGCCGCTTCTTGTGCGGAAGGGTTAATCGTTGCTGCTATTTTTACAATAGTTTCAATTGATTTTGTGTGGAAATAAGTGTTTGAAATGATAAATATTGTTAAATTATTAAAGTTAATGAGGTATTTAAATTTGGGTCTAAAATTAGAATTTGTATAAATATTTATATAGATGTTAAGGAGAAAACATTATGGATTGGTTTCATTTTTCAACAGAAGTTTTTATTACATATGCTATTGGCAAGTTCACTAATTAATGCAAGGTAAATTTTTATAAATGTTTTTTTTATGAGTTTCGATGTATTAAGTTAGAGGCTACTTGTGGCCTTTGATAATGCATTAGGGCTTCCAAAATCCATTAGGTTAGGGTCTAGTTGGGGGCTTCCAAAATGCATTAGGTTAGGGCCTAGTCGGGGGCTTCCAAAATCCATTAGGTTAGGGCCTAGATGGGGGCTTTTAAGTCTAGGTTAGGATAAAGTTTTGTTAGGTAGACACAGATTTACTATATATATATATATATATATATATATATATATATATATATATATATATATATATATATATATATATATATATATATATATATATATATATATATATATATATATATATATATATATATATATATATATATTCAATCTTCAGCACATCCCTAGTCAAAATAAAATTCTTGAGAAATAAGTTAGAGAATCTGACAAAATCAGGAAATAGAAAGAGACGACTATTAGTTTATCATTATATACCTCCCTTCCTCAGATTGGGGGTGAGGTGACCAACATATACCGGAAACAGAAAAGTAGTAAAAGAACATGCCGTAAGTTGAAAGGAAAGCCCCTGCTCCACCCACTTACCCTCCCCTCCATACTCTTAAGTGAGAGCTCATCACAGTCATAAAAAAAAAAATTACCCTAGAGCTTCAAGAGACTGTAATGGATATTCACTGTGGTATCTTGTCAATGTAGGGGTCATCCCTTGGAATAGACTGCCCATAACTATACCCCTCCCACACAAAACCCTGCCACTCACTCCTATAATGCACCTTTCTTTTCTGCCACACTTGCATTCATTTCTATCAGATATCCTTTACTGACTCAATCCATTTTTTCTTCTATCTTCCACTGGTTAATTCCCAGCACACTCACCACTTTAGATCCGCTTAATCAACTGACTATGATCCTTCTTTTCCTTATGTATAAACCACTTGATTATTCTCATTTACACTCTCCTCCTCACCACACAACTCCCTAATACTTTCATTCCTGATTTTATCAGTTCTTCTCACACCTAACACACACCAAAGATTTTCCATCTGAGCAGATTGCATCTTCTTAGATCTATACCTCTTATTCCACACCATAGTTTCACTACTATACATTAACACAGTTAACAACATACCCTCATGTAAAACCCTAGCACACTCAAGACTTAGTCCCTTTGTTATTCACCAAGGATCTAATTGCACCAGCCACCTTCCTATCTTTCATAACTTTTTTACTACACTCTGCATCATCTGTTCCATTTTCATCCAATATAGCTATATCCTAAATATTTATATATACTATGATACTTGTTCTAATTGCTCACCATCAAGCATGACTTCATGCTGCATACTCTCCTCACTCGTTACTATAACTTTACTTTTATCTACCGTACATTTAATTTTAAACCCCACATTTTACACACTCTGCCAAATCCCCCTATCAATCCTCTTAAACTCTTCAGATTCGACATAGGGGCCTACAAAACCAAATCTGTGAACAATAAGGAGGGCACCCTCCACTTTCTTTCATTCTTCATCAGTATAACGTCTTCCCCTACCTCTAATTCTTTCATCAGTTCATCCATATACAAATTAAATAACCAAGGAGACATAACATGTCCCTGTCTCACTCCACTATTAATATTAAACCATTTCCTTTCAACTCCATTAATTCTTACACATGGTTCACTATCGTCATACGCAAATTTGATTCCATCCAAAAGCCTACCACCAGCACCATGTATCATTAACACCTGCCACAGAGTTCCCTATTAATCCTGTCATATGCCTGTTGCAAGTCCATAAAACCTAAATGCAATTTATTCTACTCTCATTTTTCAATTTTTTTTTCTTCAGTTGGAAAATTTGATCTACATATCCTCTATCACTTCTAAATGCACCTAGTTCTTCATCAATCAGTCCCTCAGTCACTCAACACACTCTTTAAATCAAAATACAGCCTAAATCTTCCCTACAATACTCAATAAACTAATTCCCTTAAAGTTCTCCATATCTCCCTTATCCTTATATAAGGATACTATTATTGTTCTTTTCCAATCCTTTGTAACTATACCCTCCATAAATGCTTTGTTACACAACCTCGATATGCAGTCCATCACAATCTCACCTCCATTCATGATCATTTCGCCAATAGTTTCATCTATACCTGCAAATTTTCCATTCTTCAACTTTCTCATTTTACCTCTACTTTCCCCTCTAAGTACCTATTCTTACACCATCAAATCCATACACATTTGCTACCATCTCTTCATTAATGCTAATGTTACACAGATTTTTGAAGCGTTCCCTCTCATTTTTTTTAGTTTATTATTTTGCCCCCTCCTTGAAAAGGGCTCTGCCCTTGAGTGGTGGTTACCTTTAAAAAAAAAAAAAATAAAAAAAAGCATGCATTTCATCAGTCATGAAGTACCATCCTTATTCATTCATTTATTAATTTATAACTTGTTAATTAACAGAAGTAGTACATGGGTGGGGGGTGTCTGTGGGAATATTTTTGAGGTGAAAAGTGTCTGTTGGTAATTAAAGTTTGAGATCTCCTTTCTTGGGGGATAAGTATTTGGATTTATATTATTTTTTCATCTTCAAAGTTGAGAAGAATATGTTCTTTATATAGACTGCGGTAGGAAAAGTAGATGTCATGAGAAGAAATAAAAAAAATTGTTTGGTCTAGATTTTAAAAGACACTTCTGTAGTAACTAAGTTTTTAACTTTTATTATGGTCTAAACAAGATGTGGTTCGATGTAATTTACTTTCAACCTTTAAAAAAAGGTTTTACAAGTATGTGAATGATTTAATATGGTGCATTTTATTCTAACTCTACCTAATTTTGGTTATATTCTGTATTTATTTATAATATTGTATTTTTTAGTATATAGCTAAATAAATTTAGAAAAATTTTTCTCAAATAATCAAAAACATTTTATTTATTTTTTTTTTCAAAACAAGAAATTTTTTTGTCATTCTAAGATATTTTTAGGATGAAATAAATTTGTATTGATTATGGATATTAAAAGTGAAATTGAAATTAAGGATGAAATTTGTCAAACTACAAAAGATTTTAGAAATGATGGTCAAAGCATTGAGCAAAATTCAGGGTTCGAAGAAAGTCAGGTATAAAAGATTAATTATTATTATTATTTCTTTCTTCTTTCTTTCTTTAGCTACCTCTTTTTCCCAAGACTGGGAGTAAGGTGCGCTACAAGCACCGGAAAAGAAAAGTAGTAGGAGAATATGACAAATGTTGAAAAGAAAGCCCAGCCTTACCGCCCCCTCTGTACCATTAATTAGTGAGAACTCGTCACAGACAGAAAATCCACCCTAGAGCTTCATGGGACCGCGACGGACCCTCACTATGGTAAATTGTCAATGTAGGGTTCATCCCGCTTGGCCCAGGTGGGCCACAACCATACCCATACACAAAAATTCTCACCTATCATGCACCTTTATTCTCCGCCTCTGCCAACTCACATTTCTCTCCTTCAGACATTCGTTCACCGACTCAATCCACTTTCTCTTCGGTCTCCCAGCCGGTCGGTTCCCAACACTCACCCCTATACATCTGCTTAACCAACCGACTATCATTCATCGTCACAGCCAAACCATCTCAACATACTTTCATTTATTCTCTCATTTACCTTTCTTCACCACACACCACTCTCTAATAAGTTCATTCCTCCACTTTATTAATTCTTCTCACACCTAGCACACCCTAAGTTGTCCATCTGAACACATTGAACTTTTAGATCTATACTTCTTATTCAGACCATGGTCTCCATACCATACAACACAGGTAACAACATCCACTCATGTAAGACCCTAGCACACTCAAGACTTGGTCCTTTACATTCACCAATGGGATTTAAGTGCACCAGCCACCTTCCTGCCATTCACAATTTCCTCTGCATCGTCCGTACCCTTCTCATCCAACATATACCCTAAATATTTAAACTCAGACACTTGTTCCAGCTGCTCACCATCTAACATAACTTCACACTGAGGTGTCCTCCTCACAACCATAACCTTATACCCCATCCACGTTTACTTTCAAAGCCCTCCTTTTACATACCCTGCCAAATCTCTCTACCAATCCTCTCAAACTCTCTTCAGATTCGCCACACAGAGACAAATCATCCACCATATAATAGGTAGGGCACCCTCCACTCATCTCCATTCTCCACCATTCTAATACCATTTCCTGCCATCCCCACCTCGAATTCTTTCATAACCCCATCCATATACAAATTGAATAACCAAGGGACATAACACAACCCCTGTCTTACTCCACTGTTAATCCTAAAACCAATCACCATTGACACCATTTAATTCCACACACGCTTCACTATCGTCATACACATTTTTGATTCCATTCATATCCCTTCACCTGTCCATTCTTCTTCTCCCATTTCCTCAATCATTTGTTTCCATTTAAGGATTTAATCCACCTAAACGCACTCTGTTCTTCACAATCAGTCCTTCAATTACTCATCGACGCCTCTTTCGACCAAAATACCAGCATATACCTTCCCTACAACACTCAGTAACTTATTCCCATATAATTTCTACAGTTCCCCTTTTCTCCCTTACATAAATTAGGGTACTATTACCACTCTCCTCAATCCCTTGGAACTATACCCTCCATAAACGCTTTATTACACAACTTCCAAATCCAATTCAATCACCATCTCGCCTCCGTTCTTGATCATTTCACCAGTGATTTCATCTATAACCATTCCCATTCCACCCTCATCCATTCCTTCCATTCCTCCACTTTCCATAATGTACTTAAAAGATTCAAGAACTCCTTTCATTCCATATTCATTCTTCTTTCTTTTCCTTCCATTCCATCCCTCCCTTCATTCCATTTCCTAACCTTTCGCTCTTCCTTCCACCTTTTAGTATTTCTTTTCACTATATATAATTCCAAGCACCTTTCTTTTGGTCTTCATCATTTGCTTTTAATTGCATTCAACCACACTTCTTTTTGCTAACCACTTTCCATCCACCTCTTCATTCCATTTCATTCCTTTATCCATTCTTCCTTTTCTTTCCATTCCTTCCTTCATTTTCATTTCCAGTATCCAGCATTTCCACATTCCAACCATTTTACTATGTTTTCACATACCCCATCCTTGTCTTTACTCACTTAACTTCTCACTCTTAATTTTCTTCCTTTCGTATCACCTTTCTCTCCATCCAAGCCCCCACTAACTTAATTTTACATAGAACAACATAATGATCCGATAATCCCATTCCTAAACCCCTAACTGATTTAACATCCAACACATACTTCAACATCTCCTTCTTCACCAACACTAAATTATTATTATTATTATTATTATTATTATTATTATTATTATTATTATTATTATTATTATTATTATTATTATTATTATTATTATTATTATTATTATTATTATTATTATTTACATAGTCTTTGTATTATCTTTTCAACAGAGAGAAAGTTTTTACCCATTCATAGATGTGAATGGAGATTTGAATATTAAAGAGGAACCTTTGGACATCAAGGAAGAATATAAAGAGATTGATGAACATGATGTTGATATTTCTGGGTTAGATCAAAGTCAGGTACTTTAGAGACTTAATGGGTCATTTGTCTTTCTTAAAAATTTGTAGTTGTTTTAATTTCAGTATTAGTTATTTTTAGTTAGACTATTTTCGCTTTTGTCACTTGTGCTTACGCTCAGTATGAAATGCTTACACAGTGTGCAAAAACGACCACGATTTCTTACGAGCTTTACTTTTGTTTACAAACAATTGGAATCAGCTGTTGTGATGGAGCCCGCGATTTGAAATAACAGATAAAAATATAACAAATGGTTTATATTACAAATAATTGATCAACTATTGTGATGGGGTTCATCGATTTGGAAGAAATTAGAATTTAAAGCTGATTTTATTGAATGAAACATTCATCAATTCAAACAAGCCTACCAAGTAGTGAAAACATTATCATTAATTTCTTTACGAATTTATCAAATGGGGGAAAAAATATGAATACCACACAAATATTTGCACAATTTTATTATTTTTAAAGACATTACTCACAAACATTATTTTTATCAATTGAAAAAAAAAATTTAAAATAATTTCCTGCCTGCTGCCATTTTTTTTGGTTTACATTTTTTCGTAAGAACGTGCTAAATTCAGCAAACACGGGAAATAGCAACCTTATAGAAGTAAGGAAATTCTTTACTTTGGTAATCATTTCTTACGATTTTGTGCTAAGTTTGACAAAAACGAACGCAAACTCGAGCATTTCTTATGCTTCGTTAGCACAAATTCAAAATAGAAAACGCCTTTAATATACCGAGGATAATGTAGTGTGCTTTCAGTTATAAGTTAGAACTAGTGTTTGTAATTATAATATTTATGGCTACATATTTTTAAAACATTGATAGATTTTGGATTATACTTGTGTCAGGCCACCCAGTTTTTAAAATTATAGCCCCAACATATATTTTGAATTCCATACTCTTCCAACACCCTTCAAATGATAAATGTTCTTTTGTCAAGGTTAGCCAAAAAAATATGTTTTTGAGTTGATTGGTATATGAAAATAAGTATTTAGACAACTACCGCTTTAGTTTGTTTTTTTTTAAACATTTTACATTTAATCTAAAATTCTCTCTCTCTCTCTCTCTCTCTCTCTCTCTCTAATGCCTTTCAGTTTATCTTCCCTATTCCAATAGAAAATTGTAGGTTCCAGTTTACACTTAACACCTCCTATGTCTTGTAGTATTTCTGATATGCTGTCGTACCAAGTTCTAGCACCGTCCCTTTAACCATATACAGTTTTCTTTAATTTCCAAACACCTTGTGTCTTTGCTTATTTAGGTAATTTTAAATATACATTCCTATTTGTTTACCTTGCAAATAAGCGGTTTTAATATCAATGGTTTTACATTCCCATTTAATAGTAACTTATGATTGCCATGGTTATTTTTAGAACTTGTCGTTGCTTCATTCATGTTCTCATCATTTTATTCCTCAAATCCCCTTTACATATGGCTCAAATCTGGCTTTACATATGTTTTTATCTTCCTATATTTTTTCTGTAACAATCCATCTAGTGGATTTAATTTTTGCCCTCTTTCTTAACCTCTTCGTACACATTATTGTCTCTCCAACTATCTAACTCTTTAATTTTAGCTCTTAAGACCTCTTCTTCTTCACAATTTATTAGAATTATTTTTTTTCAATTTCAGGTATTCTTTCAAACTCTTTGTGTTCACGAAGATCAGTCCACTTGACCTCTCCATTGTCTAAATTTTTTATGTTGTAGCTATCCCTCCGTTTATTACTTGTTGCTTTACCCACTCTGCTTAATATTTTGACTTTTAACTTTTCTTCAGTGTTTTTATTTACCATTTTCCATCTTTCTCCTTTTTTAACTGATGGCATTTGTTCTTCAATTTATACTTCATCATTTTCTTTGGTTTCTTCCTCTACATGTTCACTATGTTCTTCTACTCTTTAGGTCTCTTCATCCACTTCTACATCTTCTTCACCTTCGACATCTTCTTCGTCTTCCTCCTCTTGTTCTTCAGTATCTTCCTCTTCTTATTATTCTTTTTCACATTCTTCCCCTGATTTCTATAATAAGCAATTCTATATATTCTCTATCTTCGTTCTCTCTCTCCCCTTTCCTCCTAATTATTATTCTTCTCATCCTCTTCTTTATTTATGATTTCCTTAGCTTGAGTTATTCTGGTAATGTGTACTCTACAATCTCTGTGTCCCTCCATGCTTCACTATTACAGTTCTTCCATCTGTTCCAATGACCTTTGCTGGTCCTCTCCATCTTTTTTCATTTTCTCTCTTATAGTATACTTTATCTTCTATTATTGCTTCTTCTATTTTATGATCTCTTTTACATTTTTAATTAAAGCTCTTTTTAGTCGTTCTTCTGATTCTTGTTGATTGTGTATAGATCTAGCTTTTCTCATTGCTGTGAGATTTTCCTCTATAATTTTACTTTCTATGTCCTCTATGTTTAATTCTGTTAATTTTGTTTCTCCTGCCAAGTTAGTCAAATTGATGTTTCTTCCAAACATTAATTGATTGGAAGAATAACCATTCTTCATCAGTAAGATGTTCTTTGCTGACACAGACCATGACATGACTACATCCCAATCTGAAAGGTCTTCTTCCACCAATTTTCTTATGCCATTCTTAATTAATCCTACCATTTTCTCGCATTTTACATTGCTCCAAGAACTTTTTTGCAGCTGTACTTTTTATTTCTATCCCAAAACATTCACTCATTTTTTTGAACTCTTCGTTTTGAAATTCTAGTCCATAGTCTGATAAGAATTTATCTGGTGCTCCAAATATGCTAATCCAGTTTTTCAGTATATTTCTTACTATCTCCTCAGGCTGTTTGTTCCTTATCCACATAGATCTTACATAGCTGGTTGCCTTGTCTACCATAACCAGAAACCTTTTTCCTTCACATTTACCTAAATCCAATGACACCATCTCAATAAATTTGAAGGCCATAGGAAATCCCAATACTGGTTTAGCCGTTTTTTTTATATACCTTTTGCACACCTGACAGTTATTACAAATTTTTTCTAATTCTTTTTTTTTTTTTTAAACAAACCTTCTTTCATACAGCTGTTTTCAATTGGGTTCCAAAACTTACCACAACTGCCATGCCCAAACTGCAGATGAAGTGTTGCCAAATTATGTTAAGTTTTTGTCTCATAAGCTCTTCTTAAATGAATTTTTTTATCTAAGTTACATTTCATTTCAATATTTTCAAAGTTTCTTAAATAAACTTTTTCCTTTTTTATATCCATTATTAACCCATATATACCATTGTTTCACGACATATCAACCAAGGAACATCTCCCTCAATAATTTCGGTTCTTATTTTTCACCTTTTTATCCCCAATCTTAAAAGGTATTTTTAATATCTTTTTTTTTTATTCAAACTCACTCACTCCAAATTTAAAACTTCTGTTGGATGTATCTTGATTTTTTTCATATTTTCTATTTCTCTTGGGGATAAATTGGCTATGATCTTTGGTGGTCATAATTCTTCGCATACAGTTTTATTACAACCAGTAACTACTATTCCATCTATTACCTCCAGATCCAATTCCTGATCTTTTCTTGCATTGTTATTCTAAAACACTTTCTCTACTTCTGCTTCTTTATTTTTATTCTTCCAAATCTCAGGACAATCTCTTGCCCAATGTTCTCTTGATTTGCAAATGAAACAACTGCTTCCTTTCTTCCTACAATCTCTAGTCATGTGTCCCTCTTCACATTTATAACATTTGAAGTTCCTACTCTATCCTCTTCCTTTTATAAACTTTCTTTCTTCATTGAGCCAAGGTTTTTCTTGTTTTTCGAGTTTATCTCATCTGTTTCCTGAAAAATTTCCAAGTAATTTTTTTATAGTTACATAATTGCATTCATCGTTAATACTACATGCAAATCAGTTTTATGCAGTCTTGCACCATACAGCAAATGGCTTCCTTTCATTTCATCAATCATTTTTCCTCCACTTTCGCCCTCACACTTAGCAGCTACACTTTATATCTAACTATATAATCTCTCATGCTTTCATTCTCCATCTTTTCTACCCTAAAGAAACTGATAGTTTTTTTTTTTTAATTTATCCATTTTGCTTTCTCTTATAAACACTATCTAATTTCTCCAAGATTTTTTTAACTCCTCCTTTCGAACCCAATTGTTCCAGATTCATATTTTCCACTGCATCTTATGCATTCCCTTTTAGTGCCATTCTATTCTCAATTGCGGGATATTTTACGTCTTCACCTCTCATCATTAGCCAATCATTTATCCTTTTTCTCCAATTCTCATATTTTCCTATTCTTCTATGTAATCAGAAAACGAAGGCAATTCTGACACTCTTTCTCTTCTCACTAGTCCACTAGTACCTTTTAGTCCTACTTTTGTTCTATCCCCCATTTTCCAATTACTCTTTGCTACCAGTTTAAAAATGAAGGATAAAGTGAACTAAGAATAATTAATACTATAACAAAAAGCTAATAGTGAGGTATAATTACCTTAAATAACTTCGATGACATACAAAAAAAAGAAGTCAAATACATACAAGCTTTTTCAGATGTGGCCACAAATGAAACTCTTATATATACATCAGACTCCCCCTTAACCAATCAAACTCTTGAAATTGCAATTTCTTCTCTTGGAAAGGCATGAATATTTTCTCTTTCATCAGATTCTCATATACATTAATAATGAAGGCATGGAGTAATATATAGTTTAAATAAGTATTTTATAAGGCCATTTGTGGCACAGTAACTTATTACCTATAAAAATAAAGACATTATTAAATAACTTTATTACATTAATAAATCCTAACCACTATGTTACAAGCTCGTGCAATATTTATTGCATGAACTTTTACCTCTTAATCTCATTAGATCTATCCTCATGTCAAGTTGCCATCAGTTTCATTAACTGTAAAAGCATATAAGGTTATTATTATTATTATTATTATTATTATTATTATTATTATTATTATTATTATTATTATTATTAGAAATTCTACATCAGCTTTTGTTTTAATATAAGTTTTACTTTTAGTTTCCAATTTTCTAAAAAAAAAAAAATCTTGAAGTTTTCATTCAATTTACTTAATACTCTTCAAGAAAGTTTCTTGCAAAGAAAGCAAGAAGTATATTTATATTTTCTGGACCGATTTCGTCCAAAAACCACGGACGTCTTCAGAATAATAGATTAACAGATAAAGTATACCAGCATGGTTTTAAACCTGTGATGATACCAAAACATCTGTTTACAATATATCCTATTCATTTAAAATTCTATACTCCTCATGTGATACATAGAAACTCAAAATAACTTAAGCGTTTTACATTAAAAATCACAAGCCAGATCTTTACATCATGTTTAAGGCGTTTTCGATTTTGCACTTTTTCTAACGAAATTTAGGAAAATGCTAAAGTTGCGTTCCATTTTGTCAAATTTAGCACAAATTTAGGAAAATGCTCACCAAAAGTAAGGAATTTCCTAAATTCTGTAAGGTTGCTATTTCCCGTGCTTACCGAATTTAAGGAAAATGCTAACGAACAAATATAAACAAACAAGATGGCGGCGTAGTAGGTCGTTGATTTGATGAATGTTTCATTCATGAAATTAGCTTTAAATCTAATTTCTTCCAAATCGATAAACTCCATCACAATAGTTGATCAATTATTTGTAATAAAAACCATTTGTTATTTTTTTTTATTCCAAAACCACGTGCTCAATCAGAACAGCTGATCAAAAATATTTGTAAACAATCGTTCGATTATGCCCGAAATTCGTGCTAAAACTGGATTAGCATTTCTTATCGAGCGTTAGCACAAATGCAAAATGGAAAACGGCTTTAATGTAGTGTCCCTTAGACTAAACTTATCCTTTGACTTAAGATTTTACGATTTTTTTTGTTATAACGTTTTTGAACAATGATTTCACAGGGATAATCGCTCATAATTGAAAAAACTACTTTAAATTTTTATAACTCTCAAGAATAGTTTAGTTTGTAGGCCCTATCACTTGATACCACAAGCATGACCGTCGAAGAATGCTTTTGTAATACAATAATTGAGATTCTAAACTCGCTTATTCAATATTTAAACTTTGACGTCAGTCATAACATTGTGTAAAATTATTAATAATCCATAATTTTAAAATTATGCTCAGGAACGCAACTTAAATATAATAATAGGAGATACCTCTTAATAAATTTATAATTTATAAATCTTAATTCTTGTTTAAAATAATTCATTCATTTGGATTCTTACAAATGAATGAATTATTTAAAACATGAATCATCATCATCCTCCTCCACCTTTCCCCAGATTGGGGGTGAGGTGCGTCGCATACACCGGAAACAGAAAAGTGTAGAAGAATATGACACAAGTCGAAAAGAAAGACCCTTTTTTCGTCCCCTTTATACCCTTAAGTGAGAACTCGTCGCAGTCAGAAAATCCACCCTAGGGTTTCACGAGACTGTGACGGACCCTCACTGTGGTATCTCATCAATATAGGGTTCATCCCCTGGGCCAGGCCCACAACCATAGCCCCCCCCTCACAAAACACCGCCATTCACTCCTATTAAGCACCTTTCTTCTCGCATCTGCCAAACTCACATTCCTATCCCTCCTTCAGGCATTTCTCTGCTAACTCAATCCACTTTTTCTTTTGGTCTCCCAGCTGATCAATTCCCAGCACATTCATCACTACACTATACATCCGCCATCATGCTATCATCCATCCATTCCATATGGCCAGACCATCTCAGTGTGCTCTGGTTTATTCTCTTATTTACGCATTTCTTCACCACACAACTCCTTGATGCGTTCATTAATCAATTCTCACACCTAACGCATCCTTATGATTATTATCCATCTGAGCACATTGTGCCTTATGTCTATATCTCTTATTCCAGACCATAGTTTCATTACTATACATTAATATGAATAAAGATTATAAATTATAAAATTATTAAGAGGCATCTTATATTATATATAATCTAAGGGACAGTATGTTAAACTCGATGTTAATGTCTGGTTTGGTTTTTAATGTAAAAAAACAACTATTTTGGATTTATGTGCATCACATGAGGAACATAGAATTTTAAATGATTGGGATATATCTTACCATATGCTTGGTATAGTAATGTTTATATATTTTACTGGGTTTAAAACGATGTTGGCATGCCTTATCTGTTAATCTATTAGTCATATAACCAATAAACATCAATGTACAATCAGACTCGGGACTTGCGAATTGGTACATGACTTGGTGTTTAGCTGAAAGGGTATCCTTAGTAGGAAAGCAGACAGGAAGAAAGTTGTTTGGTTATGTGATATAATTTTATTATGATTTTTAAGTTGATCGTAGATTTAACAAGTGTATTAATAATGCCGGGTAACCCTTCTTCCTTTTTGTCAAAGTCTTATTCATTTGATGTTTTGAAATAAAATAATAAATGCTTTAAAATTATTGTTGTTGTTTTTATTTTTTTATTTTTGTTATTATATTTAACCAATGGTTACAGTTGCTTAAGTTAACAATTAAGTTCTTATATACTTTTGGGTAGTAAAAATTGTAATTAACATATAGACCGCTGTCTGTTGGCTTGATTTTGATATCCCAAAAGCTAATAATGTTATTTAGAAACTCTTCAGATGTGAATTTGAGGCAAGAAAGGTCTTACAAACTGTTGATAAACCGAAGAATGTCAGTACGGTTCCTAAATATGTTTTGTCATATAGAAGACCGAGTTGAATGTTTATTTTCCCCCAAAATTCTATTTGCAGTTCTAAAATGTAAACCTATGGCAACAACAATTTTTTTTTTATGCAGGTAGAGATTGTCTTGATATTTGAAAAGGCTTTCTGTACAACGTTGTAGGTCCCGCATGTGGTTTTCGGATATGTAATGGAGAGAGAATGGTAAACTTCTTTAATTATAATTTCTAGGGTGGTTATTTTAAATATTTTATATATTTTGTAGAGCCTTAATGAAGATGTGAGCCATGGCAAGAAAAGTTACAGACCCAAGATGGAAGACTTTTTAAGAAGTGAACCTCAGACGTCAAGGAAACATAACCAAATGAATGAGAAAAATGATTTTAAAACTCTTTGTTGTACAAGTTCAAATTTTAGTTTCAAAAGTAAAGATAAGTTAAAAATTCATTTGAAGTCCAACAGTAAAAGAAAGCTTAAATGTGCTCATTGCAATTATGAAAGTAGTTATAAGTCAGCATTGAAAATTCATTTACTAAAACACTCGAATATTAAATTATTTAAGTGTTCCAAGTGTACCTATGAATGCAACGAAAAAGGAAACTTAAGAAAGCATGCTTTAACACATACAAATATAAAGTTATATAAATGTTCTGATTGTACCTATGAATGTAACGAAAAAGGAAACTTAAAAGTGCACATGCGAACACATGCAAATATAAAATTATTTAAGTGTTCCGAATGTAGTTATGAATGTAACCAAAAAGTAAGCTTAAAAAGACACTTATTAACACATTTAAAAATAAAATTATTTAAGTGTTCTGAGTGTACCTACGAATGTAACCATGAAGGTAACTTAAAATTGCACATGTTAGCACACGCAAATATAAAATTATTTAAGTGTTCCGAGTGCAGTTATGAAAGTAACCGCAAAAAAGATCTAAAAAGACATATGTTAATTCATTCGAAAATCAAATTATTTAAATGTTCTGAGTGCAACTATGAATGTTATGATAAAGGCAACTTAAAAAAACACAGTCGTAGACATCTAAAGGTAAAATTATTCAAATGTTCTGAATGCACGTATGAATGTAACCAAAAAGGAAATTTAAAAATACACATGTTAAAACATTCAAAGATGAGTACACCGCCTGCTGCTACTTTGTACACTCCACTCATCACTACTTTGTACACACCACCCATTACTACTTTGTACACACCTCCCTTTGCTATTTTGTACACACCGCCCGCCGCTTCTACAGATCTAGCGAATCAGTGAGGATATCGGAGTGACTATCGGTATCCTTGGCTCGTATTCCAAACTCCGCTTCGGCGGGAGTGTTCGCGGCATCCTAGACTGACGGAAAGATGTTCGAGCTTGATTATTTAGTGCAGCGGTGCCCAACCTTTAGTTTATCTCGAACAAATTAATAATTTAAAAATTTTAGGCAAGTCACACACAGACATGAGCCACACATGCACATAGAACGAAGACCTTATATATATATATATATATATATATATATATATATGATATAGAGGTATATATATATATATATATATATATATATATATATATATATATATATATATAACTATATATATATATATATATATATATATATATATATATATATATATATATATATATATATATATATATAACTGCTCACTCGCGCCTCGTGGCGGCGTAGGTTGACTCACCGACTCTCGTGCGAGAGGACGCTGCTTCAATCACTCAGCGTAGCAGTCTGATTTTATCTTCCTGGGAGGCAAGAATTAAAACGGCTACGAACACTTGGTGGCGACAAGCTTGGGATAGTCAGCCTTAAAGCTCGATTTCCTGTAGTCCCCCCGTGTTACCCTCAGAGAATGGGATTAAGCACGTTAAAAGGAATATATATATATATATATATATATATATATATATATATATATATATATATATATATATATATATATATATATATATATATATATATATATATATAAAACATTTTTAATAAACGTGATGAGTCTGAATACGCTAGCTACATTAAAAAGGTATACGAGCAATACGTTGCTCGCGAACTAGGGTTGGGCACCGCCGATTTAGAGGAAGCATTCCCGGAGATTTTCGACCTTTACCATGGTGGAGGAGTAAGGTGAGAGACTTTATTAAAAGAAAAAGAAAATTGAGATGTATAAATGGATGGAGAAGGCATAAGCACTCAAAACATACAAGGAAGAAGTCCTAGACAAAACTTTGATCAGCAAGGAAAGAACAGTTGAATTATAGCAGTGATACCGAAGATTTAAAGAGGAAAAGTTATTGATAAGAACACAAGGTGGAGGATTAAGAAATAGAACTGCAGTTGCGAGTGTAGAATGTGCATGGGAAAACTCGAATTGGTATCCATATTGTCTGGACGCGAAATGCAGTTACATAGACAAGTTTATACAGAAACACATAACTGTCTGTACGTAAACTCATTCATCATAGACTGTGTACAGAATATAATGTTGAAGCACAATCAAATGACCATACACTCCAATGCATAATAGGTAACGAACAAGTCTAAGTTCTTTAACTATCCAATCCCAACTGCTAATAGAGCACCATACAATAGACACCACATTGTTGTTATAGACAAAATGAACAACAGTTACTGTTGCTGTTGTCACTTATGATGTGAGTTTCTCTATGAAAAAAAAAACACCCACATACATGAAATGTGGAATATCAAGGTAGTGGTTTTGATGAAGGTTGCGGAATCTGAATAAAAAAATAATGAGCCGACCCTTAAAAATTCAATGTTCGACTCGCTACTCAAACTTTCAAAAACATCCGACTCCCGACGCTTAAACTTTTATAAGTCTAATTCCTAACTCTACTCTTAGAATTTTAAACAACCGACTCCCCACTTAACATTTCATAGTTCCGAAACATGTTCCTCAAATTTTATTGGTTAGATCGTGATTTGTAACCTTTTTTTTTTTTTTTTTTATTTAGTCTGGAGATATATATATTTAAAAAAAAAAAAGTGTTTTTAGCTTTCAAGTGAAAAAAATCGATTTTGGCTGTAGTTATAGATCTTTTTTAATAATAATGGTTATTAAAATACATTTTTCATTTATAGTTGTCTTTATTGAAAATAAAAATTAAATGTAGCAAAATATAAATACATACTCTTATTGATACCCTTAAAAAAATCTTAAGATGAAATTAAAGTAAGCTTGTGTTTTTATATATAATTAATTTTTTTCTCCCTTCCTTCACTTCCCGCAGATGGGAGGGGGGGGCAACACGGACCGGAAATAAAATAGTTAAGTAGGAGAATAAATTAAATTTAAAAAGAATAAATTGAGATCGAAAGGACCCCCCACACACCTTTAAGTACAAGCCCGTGGTAGCCATAAATCCACTCCAGGGCTTCACATAACCGCGAAGGAACCCCACTCTGGTATCTCGTCAATGTAGGGCTCACCCCCCCCTGAACCTTACCCTCCATCACAAGACCCCCGCCATTCCATCCTATTATGCACTATTCTTCTCTCTTGAACCAAATTCACATTGCTTTACTGACTTCAATTCCCAGCCCACACACACACCGCTATGCATCGGGTTAACCAACCGACTATCCTCCATCCTTTCCATATGACCAAACCATCTTAATACACGCTCATTTACTCCTTTCGCCACACCACACAACCCAACCACCTAAATGTTCGTAACTCATTTTATCAATTTTTCTCACACCTAAACACACCCTTAAGATTATCCATCTGAACACCGGTCACTGCATCTTGGATCTAAACCTCTTATTCAACTACTATACATTAACACTGAGGACATACCCTCATGCAAAATCCTAGCATTTTCAAAACTTAGTCCCCTCGTATTCACCAAAGATTTAATTGCATCATCCACCTTCCCACTTCTCACAACTTTTCTACACCCCGCTTCATCCTTTCTCTTTTCATCTATCATATAACCTAAATATTTAAACTCTGATATTTGTTCCAGTTGCTCACCATCTAACATGATTTCACTTTTTTGACTCTTCACCTACCACCATTACCTTGCTCTTATCTACTTTCAGACCCTATATTTTACATACCCAGTCAAACCCTTCTACCGTTCTTCTTAAGCCTCTGATTCACCACAAAAAGCCAAGTCAGCTGATTACAATAAGCAAAGTACCCTCCACTCTCTACTATTCTCCATCAGTTTAAGACCCTCCCCTGCCAACCCTACATTATATTCTTTTATTACCCCATCTATATACAAATTAAATAACGATAGAGACAAAACATTCCTGCCTCACTTGGCTATTAATATTAAACTATTCATTCTTCACTTCATTTATTCTTACACGCTTCATTATCAACATATATATAACTAATTTCATTCAGAAGCCTGCCACAACGCCATATATTGTTAATACCTACCATAGAGCTTCCCTATTAATCCTTTCATACGCCAGTTGCAAGTCCTCAAACCCTAAATAAAGTTTACTTTTCTCTTTCATTTGCTTCAATGTAAAAATTTGATTCTACACATCTTCTACCACTTTCAAATACTCTATGTTCTTAAACAGTGAACTCCTCTATCACTCGACACGCTCTTTCAACCAAAATACCAGCATATATCTTCCCCAAAACGCTATAAACTAATTTCCCTGTAACAGCGAGTGGTAAAATGAAGAGGTGATGCAGGCGGTTAAAAAAAAAAAAAAAAAAAAGAGGTGTGGTTGAATGTGCTGAAAGCCAATGATGAGCCTAAGAAAGAAAGGTGTATGAAAATATATAAAGAAAAAAGAGGAAGACTAAAAGTTGCATACGTAAGAGGAAGAAGAAAAACAAGGTAAATGAACAGTTTGGAAAATGAATGAATTGGGACTTAAAACGGAATAGGAAGCTCTTCTGAATAATGAATATGGAAGGAGCACTTCGAAAACATGCATAACATTGGCAGTAATGAAGAGGTACTAGTGAATGTGTGTGGTTTTGATGGTGTAAGAAGAAATCGGTATTTTGGGAAGGAGGTAATAGATAAGAGTGAGAAAGTTGAAGAATAAATGGAATTACTGGTAAAATTATCAAGAATGGAGGGGAGATTTTGATTGACTGGATATGGAGTTGTATAACAAAGCATTTATTTAGGGTATAGTTCCAAAGGACTGGAGGAGAGCAGTAATAATACCCTTCTATAAGGGTAAGGAGAACTTTAGGAGTAAGTTTATTGAGTATTATAGGAAGTATCTATGCTGGTATTTTAGTCGGAAGAGTGCGTCGAGTGACTGAGAGTTATTGGCAAAGAACAAGGTGCATTTAGAAGTGGTAGATGATGTGTAGATCAAATCTTTACATTGAAACAAATGACTGAGAAAATGAGAAAGAAGAAATAAGGAAGCTCTGTGACAGGTGTTATTGATATAAGGTACTGGTGGTAGGCTTCTGAATGGAATCAAAAGTATGTATGCCGACAGTGAAGCGTGTGTAAGAATAAATGGAGTTTATTAGTGGAGTGAGGCAGGGATGTGTTACGTCTCCTTGGCTATTTTAATTTCTATATGAACGGGGTTATGAAAGAATTAGAGGTAGGGGTGGCAGGGGAAGATGTTAAAATGATGGAGAATGGAAGAGAGTGGAGGGTGCCATGCTTATTGTACGCTGATGATTTGCAATGGTTTTGTTTGGCGAATCTGAAGAAAGTTTAAGAGGATTGGTAGAGGGGTTTGCCAGGATGTGTAAAAAGATAGGGTTTCAAAATAGATTGTAGACAAGAGTAAGGTGATGGTAGTGAGTGAGTGAGGAGAGTCCGCGGTGTGAAATCATTTTGGATGGTGAACAATTGGAACGAGTATCTGAGTTTAAATATTTAGGCTGTATGTTAGGTGAAAAGGGAACGGATGATGCAGAGTATAGTAGGAAAGTTGGCTTGTACAATTAAGTCATTGGTTAATGCAAAGGGGCTAAGTCTAGAGTGCGCTAGGGTTCTGCATGAGGGTATGTTGTTACCAGTCTTAATGTATAGTAGTAGTGAAACTATGGTGCAGAATAAGAGAGAAATCTAAGGTGCAGTCTGTTCAGATCGATAATTTCAAGGGCGTTATAGGTGCGAGAAGAATTGACAGAACGAGGAATGAATGTTGGTCATGTAGAGAGGATGGGTGATATTCTAACCATTATTACTGTGATCGTTTTGATTATTTTAAGTTTGCTAGGACACCAAATTGAATGTAGAAAAAAAGTAATAACGATACTGAAGAAATTTATAGTTTTCCCCAATTGCTCTCTGAGGCAATTATTGAAATGAGAATTGTATGGATGGGGTATCCTAGGTTTTCATGATTACTTTCGGGAGGAAAAGGTTTAGAAGGAGTCTTTAGATCAGTGATTCTCAACCTATAGGTCCCGACCCGAAAGTGGGTCGCAGACGCTTTTTTGATGGGTCGCAAAGCTATCTTACTAATTTTTAATTCTTTTACATATGCTTTTCTGAATTGTTCCTATAATAATTTTTTTTTTTTATAATCAATATAAAATAATTTTGAAAGAAATTTTAAATTTCAAAGTAGAACCATAGGTCGCAAAGTTGATCATCCTTAATTTTGGGTCGCGGTCAAAAAAGGCAGAACAACTGCTTTAGATCGTTTCTGTACTTGATATATAATATATATTTCGTATTTTTGGACTAAGAATGGAAGTGAATATAAATCTAACGAATTACATTATTTTACTAAAGTAAAATACAGCAATTTTCATTAGAACCATATGAAGACTAGCCAAAATTGATGTCTTAGTACTTAGCCTTAAAAAAAAAAATTAATAAAAAAATAAATAAAATAAATTAAATAAATAAAGACTTTAAAACTTATCCCTGAAGTTTGTGCGTTTGTTAATAGGATATGAGGAACTAGGCTATCTCTTAGTAAGTTTAGTTAAGGGTGATTGCGCCAAAAACAGGTGACCTTCAAGTCTGTGCTCCTTGCTTACGTAAGAATTTTTTTTTTTTCACTTATTACTATTTATTAAGTTAGTAAAAAGGTTGTTGCAAATTATGCGCTTATGTCATACTTTTAACTTTTCAAATATTTAAACATAATGTAAACAGATTGTGCAATATTATAGTGCGAAATTTTGATAATTTTTCTACAAATTGATAAAAGTTTCTTATCTAAAAAAAAAAAAAAAATTTTTCCTCCGAAAAGTGAGACTATGTATAAAAGAACAAAAGTGATCTTTATTATGTATCTAACTTTGCCTTGATAAAAAATATAACAACCGTAAACCTCAATCAAGTCATTATTTTTATCTAGTGTCTATTTTTGATGAAGTATCGTTTTATTAGTAATTTTTTTTTTTGAATGGAAGAAATGAAAAAGGTACAAAAATAAACTTTATATTTGGTCAACATCGAAAATTGTTTTCATGAACATTATATATCAACGAAATAATGCGTTTTAAAAGATTTTATTTCAATGATTTTCGCGCCTGTATTTCACCAGTCAAATCACTGTGTATTACGTGTATGTCCCATCGTCTCTAATATCTATCTATCATTGTACGAATGTCCTGATAGATATCTGCACAATTTAGGAAAATATTCATGATGCGTTTTCATAAAATGCAATTTCATGAACATATGATCTTCCAAAGCTTTAAAACTTCATTAGTTCTTCAACGCAACTTTATTCTGGACATCGATGGTTTCCAACAAAGTTGTTCAGGACTGAATTAAAGGCTTGCCATGCTCTCTTTTCTGTATCACTTATCTTTTGAAATGAACATTCTTCATACCTGCATTCAATTTGGCATCACTAATTTGTGGAAACTTCAATTTTATGAAATCAAATGTTGGACCGCATTCAAAGCTTTGACCAAATTTTTCATGAACCAAAGTTTGGTATGAAGAGTTGGAAGTAAATTTTGACGAAGGATGACTAAAGGTTAAACCACATTATGAGAGTCAGATTGAAATTCATTTCGAGGTGGCCATTTACATTGTTGGATAAGACCTGTAAATCACGGCAGTTTAGAGAAAAGACAAAGTTAGGGATTTGTAACTAATGTTAAATCGATATTATTATTACAGTGGGAGGGAGACATGAAAAATGAAGGTGAAATAAGAGGTAAAGCAGGTCTTTGCAAATAAATGCTCGAGGAGAATAGTTGGAGTAAGAAGCCAGGGGTTATTTCGAATGAGGTGTTGTGGAATAGGACATCAAAGGGTTAAGAAACAGATTTGGAGGAGGAAGTAAAGATGGGTGGGTCACGTGATGAGAAGACCACGGGGATATTTGACAAGAACTGCACTGGAGTGAAATCCACAAAGGAGTAGAAGAAAAAGACCAGTAATAACATGTAAATCACTAATGAAGGATACCAAGAGAATTGGGAAGAGCTGGATGGAGTTAAAGCGATCGTAGTCAACAGGACAAGATGACGTCATAACGGAAGTCCTATCCTCCTTCGAGGAGCAACAGGAAAGAAAACAGTAAGAAATTTATATTACTTATAGTTTTTCATCTGGTCGACTATCCCATAAGCAAAAGAATGGTAAGTGTTTGGTATAAGTTACTTACATACCTAACAGCAACGAGCCAACCTAAAACAAAAAGATTAAAAATAAATTTTATTTTATTAAACAAAAATACAAAATTAATATTAAAGACAAAACAGCGCATGTGTTTGTATTTCAACATTTCAGAAAATGAAATTCTATTTTAAAATCACAAACCTTTCAGTGGTGGATGTCACATTTCAAAGCAGTGAGTAATAATTCCATAATCTCATTACTTTCAGTTAACTTCCTTTTTTGCTGTGATGTTTTCGGATGTGTCTTTCCACGTATCGTTTCTGGTTACAAGCATAATCGCATTCGAAACAGTTGTAAAGTTTCTTATTAGAATGCCTTAACAAGTGAGACTGTAAATTATGCTTATCATTACAACTGTAACTGCATTCTGGGCATTGAAATAACTTTGTATTGGTATGGGTCAAGACATGTTTGGTCAGGTTTCTCTTAAAATTGGTTTCATACTCACAGAGTGTACATTTTAATAGCTTTGTTGGTAAATGAATCATTGAGTGTGCCTTTAAGTTACCAGTTCTGTTCGTTTCAAATTCACATAAAGAACATTTAAATAATTTTTTCTCGGAATGTATTCTCATATGTATATTTAGTTCATTCTTCCTATTAAACCCAGTACTACATTCAGGACATTTGAATAATTTAGTACCAGAATGATTGTAAGAGTGCATCTTCAAGTCATATTTATTATTACTTTCATAGTCACATTCATTACATTTAAACAACTTTACAGATGAATGAGTAAGTAAATGTCTCTTCAAATTTGCTTTTGAATTACATTCGTAATTATTGCATTCTGTACATTTAAATAACATCTTATTTGAATGTGAGAGCAAATGCCTTCTAAAATTTCTCCTAATTGGAGTTTTATAATCACATTTTGAACAATTGTACTCTTCTACTTCTAAATGTAGTACATTATGAGCATTGAATATGGACTCATCATGGCAAGCGTATTTACAAACTTTACATTTGATGAAATCGTCTCTTGGAATTAATATATTATTGGCCTCTTTACGTAAAACAGGGCTGGTGGATGGACCTTCCTCACCCTCCTTCAAATCATCAGACTGGAGATCTTGAGCCTCACTTTTGTCTTCCTGTTCTGATTCGGACATCTCCTGAAAACAAAAACATTAAAGGTTGTAGTATAAGGATGGTGCTTTCGTACATTTAAGAAAGGATTGGATGGATATAGATGGTTTAGGTATCATACAGTATATTTTGACTAAGCCATATTGGCGGGTTTTAGTTACGGTATTTATTAAGGATAAACTGCATGTTATGACTGAAACTTATTAAAGCTTGTAGCGTGGTTTGCATATACCTAAGCTATAGTATTTTTTATTTTTTTTGGTAGTAGACTAAGTGTATACTATGTTAAGTTATTGACAAGCCTTAGGGTGCTGTGTGGATTTT
>JABUQX010139914.1:0-5000 GCA_015478945.1 Trachelipus rathkii
TGCTCTTATATATATATATATATATATATATATATTATATATATATATATATATATATATATATATATATATATATATATATATATATACCATATAATATATATATATATATATATATATATATATATATATATATATATATACTATATATATATTTTATATACTAATCGTCAAAAATAACGCACCACTAGGATAAATATCACTCGCAGGAACGGGAAGGCCCCTAACGCGAAGAAACCCAACACCAACACAGACGACAGCATCAGTGTATCTATGTAACCACCCGCAGAGAATTCGCTGCAGTATTGGAGCCGTCACCGCGATAAATTTAGGAAAACGTAAACCACGTAACTAGACTTGGGAGAGGTGGGGGTAGGTTATGTCGGAGGTATAATCGAGCGAGGTATCATTCACGTACGAAGCGACTCCGATAAACATGGAGAGGATGGTGCGTCAACTGTCAAGAGATCAGTGCATGCAGATAATAACACTCCACGCCGAAGGACACGGGGACCGGGCACTTGGTTGACGGTTCGGTGTAGCGCACACAACGATTGCATGGGTGGTCCAACGGTACAAGAAAACCCTGACACATGATCGCCGGCAAGGACAAGGTAGGCCCAGGGCCACGACACCGTTGGAAGACCGATTTATACGTCTGGTTGCATTCCGAAAGTGCCACACAACGGCACAACATCTGCAGATACAGCTGGCGGAGGTACACGACACCAGGGTGAGTGACAATACAGTGCGTCTAAGTCTTGCGGAACATAATTAACGGCCCCGGAGGTCTGCAATAGGTCCACCGCACACCACAAGACATCAAAACTCGCAACTGGCATTTGCCCGAGAACACATCCATTGGATGGTCGACGATTGGGCAAAAGGTGCTCTTTACGGACGAGTCAAGAGTGCTTCTGTAAGCCTCGAACAGGCGTGCTAGAGTAAACCGACGGAGAGGTTCGCACAATGCAATGTGCTGCAGGTGTTGCCGTTTGGAGGTGGGTCGGTTATGGTCTGGGGAGGCATCTCTTTATCGGGGCCTACGGAGTTGCACATCTTCGATAGAGGCACTCTTACAGCCGTAAGATATATCACAGGCATCCTCGAACCATATGTCGTGTGATATGCCCCCTACATCGGAGACTCTTTCTTCCTAAGGCATGACAATGCAAGACCACACAAGGCCCAATGTGTGAACAACTACCTTAGGACGGTTCAAATTACGGCGTTGGAGTGGCCAGCATATATAGTCCGGACCTCAACCCAATCGAACATTTGTGGATATCCTGAAACGTCGGATACGACAGCTACAACCCCCTCCACGGACTCTCCCGGACCTGCGACAGGCACTGCACGACGTATGGGATCAAATCACTGTCCAGGACATTTGTCCACTCATCGAGAGCATGCCAGGACGGTGTCAGGCAGTCATCCGTGCCAGAGTGGATCGTACACGGTATTGAGACAGACCCAACACCCCCTACGGCCATCGCCGTACGTACCAACAATGTGTGTTTGCAGCGCCGAACCTCCGAACCCTACTGCTAGACCCTTTGGCTGCACCTTGGCTTCACACTCTATCAACCTACGGTTCTGGGGAGGAATCCACCATGTTATTGTCATTGTCTAATTAAGTGTCTTCGCGTTCTTCAATCTTTTCTACTCTTCCTTCGCTACGTACCCTTGTGGTGTTTTAATTTTGACGAGTAATATATATATATATATATATATATATATATATATATATATATATATATATATATATATATATATATATATATATATATATATATATATATATATGGGTAGTTCTACAGATTTAGAGCCCCATCTCCGATTTTCACAAGTTAATATAAAGTGTGCAAAACGCATGTAACATGATTTAGTGAGATAGCAACTTTTCTCTTTTTTTCACATATTTCACATCTAGATTTATATCGTAAACTGCAAATTTCATAACTATGGCAATAAAAGCAAATTGCAGCTGAATTAGGACACAATCAAACGGGGCAACGATCTTTGTCATTCTACGGGCCTTAGAATTGCGAACCGTCCTAATTTGATTATCAATTGTTTGCAATGTTACAGTTTATGAATTTATGCTTTTAAATGACTTGCTATTTTTGAGATCGACGATAACGAAACCTTAGTTACAAGAACAGCGAAACTATGGCAAAATGGTTCAGTCATGGTTGTCAGAAATTAAATAATTTCAAATTTATAGTTTAAAAAATGTTTGAATTCAATCAATCTTATATATATATATATATATATATATATATATATATATATATATATATATATATATATATATATATATATATATATATATATATATATATATATATATATATATAATGGACAGTTACTAACGCCCACGGAATGGGAGGTCAAAAAAAAATTTTTTGCAGGTAACTAACCTCATGATACATAAATAGATGTACGATTGATAGAGCAAATTTTATGATACATAAATACTAGGTGTAGTAGGGAGTGAAATCCGAGGTTAGGTTAGGGTAGGTTAGGTTAGGTTAGGTTAAGAGGTTAGGTCATCCTAGGGAATTTTTTTTTTCATTTCGTATTAAAAAAAAAGGTATAATGTGGCAGACCAAACTAGATCTTAAAACAAGCAATAAAAAATTTTTTTATTTGCTTTAAATAGTTTTCATTCTCCCCTAGAAATGTTTAATTTTAATTAAACTTTAGTTTTATATACAGTAAATTTACTAATTTACAGTATTTTCGTGTGGGCGTTAAGTAACTTTTACACACACACACACACACACACACACACACATATATATATATATATATATATATATATATATATATATATATATATATATAGTATATATGCATATATATATATATAACCCACACAAAGTAATTTTATGGAACGAACTTCAAGATCTAATTGAACAGTATCTGTAGCTGTTATAGTTTTTTCGTTACATGCATGTTGCTTTCGGGAGGCTGACAATATATATATATATATATATATATATATATATATATATATATATATATATATATATATATATATTAAATATAAAAATATATATGGAGAGAGAGTATATATATATATATATGGTATGTACATATAAAAAAAAGGATATATATATAATGATTTATACACATAGACGAGATATATACGATATATATATGTGTGTATAGTTTATATATGTGTCTTTATATATATATATATATATATATATATATATATATATATATATATATATATATATATATATATATATATATATATATATATATATATATATAATTAACAACAGGAAGGTGGTAAGAGACGTGAAAAGAATACCATCATTGTCGCTGGATTCGGACCATCGTTTGGTGGTGGGAATATTAAATCTAAAACCTCCGTTACCAATGAAGATGGTAACGAGAGAGAGGATAGCAGTGGAGAGATTAAAGGAGGATGAAGTGAAAAGGGTTTTTGTAGAAAGAGTTCGTGATATTATACCAGAGGAAGAAGAGAATGTTGTAGATGTAGAAGGAGAGTGGGAGTATTTTAAAAAAATAACATGTGCGAGAGATACGCTGGGGGTAAAAAGAACGGGTTCCAGAAAGAAAAAGACTGCGTGGTGGACAGATGAAGTTGCACGTGCAGTAAAGGAAAAAAATAAAAAGTTTAGAGCGTGGATGAAAAGAAGATCCCCTGAGACAAGAGCGGAATATGTGGTATATAGAAATGAGGCTGAGACCATAAAAAGGAGAGCGATGGAGCAAGCGTGGGAGAGGATCGGTGAACAACTGAGACAGGATATGGGGTGGAACTAAGAAATAATATATAACATGGGAAAAAACCTACGAGGACAGGAGTCGACTGTTGCACACTAAGGCAGGTAGGCTGAGAGTGGACCCTGATGAGATCAGTGATAGGTGGGGAGAGTACTTTTCAGAGTTATATAATCAGGAGGAAGGAGAAGAGAACCTTCCGGAACGCAGAGAGGAACAGCTCAATAAACGTGGATGAGGGTGCGATAACAATGGAAGAGTTGGAGATGGCAATGGGGAATATGAAAAATGGGAAGAGCCCAGGATGTGATGGGCTGCCGGTGGAGACAATGCGATGGATGTTGAAGATGTTTAATGATTTCTGGAGAGTGGAGAGAGTACCTGCGGAGTGGGGCAGGGCGATAGTATGCCCGGTGTTCCAATTATAGGGGCATATCGTTGCTGCCGCATGCCATGAAGTTATATGAAAGGATATTGGAGAAAAGGCTCAGGACGGGAGTCGAGGACAAGCTGAATGAAGCGCAGTATGGATTCAGGCCCGGACGAGGAACAGCGGATCTGATATTTTCTCTGAAGATGATGATAGAGAAGAGCTGGGAGTGGGATAAGGAAATGTATATGGCTTTTGTGGATTTAGAGAAGGCATTTGACAGTGTACCTAGGGTAAAACTTTGGGAGACACTCGAGGATCGCTACTATCAGATAGAACCCAAGTTGATTAGAGTGATAAGGGGACTTTACACAGTAAGTGAAAGTGCCGTCAGGACAGCGTATGGGATAGGACAGTGGTTTGGAGTGAAGACAGGTGTTAGACAGGGAGGAGTGTTGTCACTGTTGTTCATCCCAAATGGACAAGGTATGCGAGATTAGTGGAGGAGAGGAGATTGTTGCAATGGCATATGCCGGATGATATTGCTCTAGTTGCAAGAGACAGGGAGACGTTACAGAGAGTACTGATTAGATGGGAGGAGGTGCTGCGACGGAGGGGATTGAGGATGAATATGAGAAAGACTGAAGTAATGAAGATAGCTAGGGAAGGAGAGAACTTGAACATAGAGATCGGTGGGGAAAGAATAAAAGATGCGAGGAACTTTAAGTATTTGGGAGTTATGGTAAACAGCAGTGGAATGATGGAGGGTGAAATAGAGGAAAGAATAATGAACTACTCTAGAGGAGTTGGTCAGTTGTATCCTTTGCTGAGAAACAGACATGTGACGAGACAGGTTAAAACGCTTATT
>JABUQX010139914.1:10000-12500 GCA_015478945.1 Trachelipus rathkii
GTACTCTGAAACAAATATCTTTTGGAGGAAGACATCCTAAAATAATTTAACAAAGTTGGACAAATTTTTTATAATTATCTCTGGGCTGTTGATTTTTTTAATTGTTCGATAAGAAAACTTGAAATTAGGTCCGAATTACGTATTTTATATCTAATATTTTCATCTTCAATACCAGTTTGTATTTTGTCTTGTCTAACTTACGCCAACCAGTCTGAATTTTTTAAAAATATCTGTCGGAGTGCCAGTGGTTGTGTCCATTTTAAAATGAAAAACTGATTTTAGAATAATTTCTAAAATATGGTGACCACATGCTAAATACAGAAGATTTTTCTCCAATAATTATTCTATCAAAACGCAAGCTACCCTGAAGTGACCAGTATTTACTGCAGTGATATCAAAATACATTGCCTGGATTTTTCCAAGTGCCCCCACTGTTCAACTGCTGAAAGTACAGTTTTTGCTTGAGTAATTCCCACACTATTTTCAAGCTGAGGAACTCCTATCAACTGTTCTTCATCCCCACAACGAATCAAAACCTCTACTCTCTCTCTCTACATTTTCTAAATTCAAAATATCTGGAACCAATTTCCCTTCCTAGTGCACAACAGTTCCCTCTAAATCTGGTTTCTTGAATCTAGTTTTGATAAGCTCAGTCCTTCATTTTCAGAATTGCTGTCTGCGGAGTCGTATTACACTTCTACTTCCAATTAAATTAAGTGGGTCATGATCTAACGCCTTTGCAGTAACTGATATTATTCGAACTGCGTCTCTATCAGAAATACATCTTTTTAACAATAAAGAAAAAATTTTGGTAATAATCTCTTCACTTCCTCGAGAGTACTACCTTTTCTTTATTTCTGGCCCTACTTCCTCTGTGTCTGGAAAATTATCCCCTTTTCCATATCTTCATGCGTCGGCTCCTCTTCATCTGATTTGCTGTTTAGTGAAGATTCCAGTTCTACATCTTCATCCTCAAATCTTTATAAAAAAACAAATCAAATGAAATAAAATAAACCATCAAGCACTCACAGATAATGACATCATATCAACTAATCTGAACAGAAAAAAATAATAATAAATAAATAAATTTTAATAAATAAAAGTTTTAATTAATGTCAAACTATGTACAAACTAGTGCTAAATAACATAAAAAAAGGAAAAATTGAGGGAAAAGTCTGAAACTCACCTAAATTTTCTTTTGATTTTGCCAATCTTGCCATCTCAGCTGCTCGTCTCTATTCTCTTCGTTGTTCGACTTTTACGAATTTCATGTCAACGCCTCCCATGCAGCCAGGACGTCCTTTATCTCTCTGGAGTAACAAAAACTGCTTGTCTTCTACACAACTGTTTTTCAGTGTATCCTGATCAGAACCGTCAAATAGGTCATCAAGAGTTAACTTGAAAGCTTCTACTTTTTGATTTTGAACAGTGCTTGCAGATCTGGTGTTTTTTTTTTTTTTTTTTTTTTTTTTTTTTTTTTTTGCACTTTTCTCTACCCTTCATAGAGTTTTTCAAGCTTTGCAACACAATTTTTCAAGTATATGACTGGTATCTTAGTTTTTTCAAAAAAAATAAAATAAAATGGAGCTTTCAGTATTGCAACACTTGCAACTTCTCTGGTATTCAATTTTACTTGGCGACTATTATGAAACTGATAAAACTTGACAATTAGATGGCAACTTACAGCCAGTGATTTGATAAGACATGTGGCCAATTAAAAAAATCTTGTCTTTCTTCCATCAACGTTGATGATGTAGAAAACGAAGGTGAGAGTGAAACTTTAAGGCAGCAATATTCTCATAAAATAAGACAAGTATCATGTTTTTAGGACCAATAGTTTTCATTTTATGAAGGAAAACTGCGAATTTTTGGCGGGGAAAAATCACAGTTTCTCCTTAGTAAAATGAAAATTATTTGTCCAGGAAACTTTATTTTTTTCTTATTTTATAACAAATGTTGTTGCCTTGTTGCCTCTCACCTTCATCTTTTACAGCATCAACGAGCATAATTTTCAAAGCAGAAAGGCAAGATTTTTTTAATGGCCACATTAAAATAATCTTGTCTTTCAGCTTTTAACTCAAGCTCGCTGATGCTGTAGAAGACAATGGTGAGAGTGAAATTTCAAAGCAACAACATTTCCTATGAAATAAAACAAGAATTAGGTTTCCAGGATAAATGGTTTTCTTTTATGAAGGAAAATTGGTTTTTTTTTTTTTTGTTTTTTTTTTTTTTGCAAAATTTCGCAGTTTTTCAAAACTTTGACTCATCGTGGCACGAGTTAACGTTACTCAATTAAGCTGAAACTTTGTCAATCTTATTTTTAGACAATTGACAATTTTAGGGGGTCCTTATAGCTTGTGACTAGCCCTAATTAATATATATATATATATATATATATATATATATATATATATATATATATATATATATATATATATATATATATATATATTATGATGAACATTTCACTGCTCATGGCTGAGCCTCCTCCTAATCTATG
>JABUQX010139915.1:0-7500 GCA_015478945.1 Trachelipus rathkii
GACTTGCTAACACATTGATTTGACTTACATCTCTTCTTTGTCCGAACAAAATTAAATATTGTGTATTTAAAGACACATCTCTCATATATTTATTCTGATGAAAGATATTTTGTGTTATAAAAAACACAGTGACATTTAAATGATGAGAGAAGACTGTGAAAGTTTCAGCTATATCCTCATTCAGTTTATGCATCAAGTCGTCAAGGATAATAATTTTGTGACCCTGTATATTTTCCAAAGACTTTACATCGTATATACCTTCATGAAATTGAATCACATCTTTATATTCGTTAAACTTTTCTTGGTACACACTGTAACACCAGATTATTTTTACAGGGAGTTGTTCGAATAGATCAGGGTGTTTTAGGAACTTTAGCAATGCAAAAGTCTTACCAGATCCTGTAGGACCACACACAAGAGATGTACAGGGGGATCTAAACACGAATTTTTCTAAGGTGTTCATCATACCGATGTTTATTCAAAACTGTTAACAACAATATTTATTTCAACTTATATATATATAAAGCATAAAGATGCAAAATGGCTGGAGGGGTTAATGTTTCATGTTAGGGTTTGAAAATTTCTGAAAGAGGGCGGAGTTATATGGATTTCGTAATGTTTGGGAGGAAACGGTGTATATAACACATGCTTGGGTGTTGTTAGCTGTGTATATTCAGTCTGTCCCCTTAAGTCTATCTTGGCTTGAACAGGTCCACGCTAGGTGTGTGTGTGTTTGTGCGTTGTGTGATTGGATAATAATAATAATAATAATAATAATAATAATAATAATAATAATAATAATAATAATAATAATAATAATAATAATAATAATATTTTTATTACAGTTCTTGATAAGAAATCACCAGATTATTGAAGTTCTTGATAAGAATCACCAGATTATTGAAGCTCTTGCAAAGAATCAGAATGGCACAACTCAATATTTTTAACGCGGGAAAGATTCACACTCTTATGAAAATGTTTGCGGTAAGTCTTGTTATTTTTTATTTTTTAATTTAACAAATTTTATTTTCTTTTTAATAATTTGTTTCGTAAATTTTTCTGTTATATTTATTTTGAAAACTTTTTTTTTTTTTTTTTAAAGTGTTTATTTTTTTTTTAAAATTTTTATAATTTTTTTTTTTAGTTTTTTTTGTAAATTTTTTAAAATTCCAACTTTCAAATTTTAACAGGTATGTTTTATTGTTATTATTATTATTATTATTATTATTATTATTATTATTATTATTATTATTATTATTATTATTATTATTATTATTATTATTATTATTATTATTACAGTTTCGACCTTTCTGCTACATTACCGAAGCTAGTGGATTTAACAGGGGTGGAGGAGGAGGAGGAGGGTTCAACAACAACAACAACAACAACAACAACAACAACAACAACAACAACAGCCACAACAACAACAACAACGATCCTTCATCTGATAATAATGGTGAATCCGGTAATGATGAGCCACCCCGTGAAGAGCGTAAAATTGTTCGTGC
Source organism: Trachelipus rathkii (assembly GCA_015478945.1). Taxonomy (NCBI): domain Eukaryota; kingdom Metazoa; phylum Arthropoda; class Malacostraca; order Isopoda; family Trachelipodidae; genus Trachelipus; species Trachelipus rathkii. Next base: position 1,509 of record JABUQX010139915.1, read on the forward strand.
TAAACGTGGTCTTCAAAATCGTGATGCTAAGAAAAGAGTTACAACGATGCCGGTGCAGGTCCCAGCGGAGTGAACGATCACAGAGATGCACCTATGGATGTTGATCCTTATGATGGTCCAGTTGATGGGGTAAGTGTAATTTGCAAAATTCTTTTAAATACATACATACTGTATGAATGAAATATTAATTAAAGTAAGAAACTAAGTGAAATCTTGTAATTATTTAAAACAATAAGAAAATGATAGAATCAGTTAGGTTAAGGTAGATCTTATGTTATTACTAGTATATTTATGATGATTCTCTTTTTACAGAAGAATAACAAAAGAAAACGTGATGATGATGATGTTGATGGTGATGAAGAAGATTTTACAGCTGAATTACTTGAAATTACAACGTCCGCTGTCTCTAGAAATTCAGGGGTCATTGATACTCATCGATACAGAATAAGGGTGAATGAAGGAAATGTGTTCAGACAAGGTCTTGATATTGAGGATGCTTTCAGAAGGGTCATTCGAGCTATTGTTGAACATCTAAAAAAGGAGGTGAACTATGGAGAATACAAAGCAAGATTTTGGTTTACTTTCAATGATGGTGCTCGCAACGAATTCCATGTCAATCTTGCCCATAAAGATGTAAAAGATAATGATGATTTGGTGTCAACTTTGTGCACCCGACTAGAACAAGCCTTTCAGTCAGGAGATAAAGCAACGTTCAGTGATTTCATCGTCGAAGTCCAGGTATTGCATAACCCAGAAGGAAATGGCCCCATAATACCTGGTCAAATTAAATTTATCCATCCCGAGCTTATCACACGTCATTTATTCACAGATACAGATGATAAGAGGATTGATGCAGTTGGATGTGGATTTAAAGCTATAGCTACCTGTGTAAAAGTTGTTACCCATAAAAAAAATATATCTAATATCGACACTGGTACTATAGTAAAATTAGGAGTGAAAATAGCTAATCTGTGCGGTTTAAATTATGCTGACCCTTTGACCGTTGATAAATTTGCTATAATAGAGAGGGTCTTAAATTGTAGGATATTTGTCTACAGAAACGATAAAGATGAAAAGTTGCATGTAGTTTATAAACCAAGAGAAAATGACAGAGATAAAGATTTGTATGTAATTGGATATGATGCTGTCAATACTCATTATTATTACCCTCTTCCAAACGATAAAATCAAATTAACAATAGGTAGTGTAAATCCTAAAAAGGGTCAAATTTTTTGTAGACAATGTTATAGCTTTGTGTCAAATATGGTTTTACATCTACATCAAGAATGTGAATATTATAAATGTAAACAGTGTCTCACCTATGAATGTGGAGGAAGGGCTGAAGATAATAATATTCCCTTAAAGTATTGCGCTGAATGTAATCGTAATTTTTATAACGAAGATTGCTTTAAGAACCATAGAAAAAATAACAAACTCGTATGTAAGAAAATAAAAATTTGTAAGCTGTGTGATACAATGAAGATGTGTGATAATCAAGGAAAGATTCAACATGACTGTGTGAATATACAGTGCAGAGTTTGCGATGTGAAGTATAACCCGAATAAAGGAGTTCATAAATGTTTCATGAAAACCTTGAAAAAGAAAGAAGAGAAATGGCAGGAAAATAAAAATGTTTACACATTTTATTACGATGTGGAAACGTATACAACGAACAGGATCAAGGAGACGGAAAATCAGTTGTTGATATGGTACCATACTTGCTTGTGAGCATGCTGGTCTGCTATAAATGCAGCGGAAAAGAATTAAGGAATGAACAGTGTGAGACATGCGGGACTAAACGACAGGAAATCTTCCATTTGGATTTGAATGCTGAAAATGATTCTGAAAAGTGCCCAGTCGATAAATTTATAAATTATTTATTCAGTTTTTCGGAAAAACATAAGAAAGATGAAATCATAGTAGCAGCTCATAATGGAGGGAAGTTTGACACACAATTTGTGTTCAGTAAATTATTGGCAAGACCCGGTGCTAGTGTTATTTCTAGTAACCCCGTAAAACGAGGCACAAAGATCATCACTATGACAGCTCAGCATAATATTACATTTAAAGATACCCTATTATACATGCCCTGTGCTTTGAAGAAGCTACCTAAATGCATGGGGCTTGATGGTGATGTAGCCAAAGGATTCTTCCCATACAGATTTCTTACCTTAGATAATGTAAATTATGTTGGCCGAATACCTGCTAAAGGGTTATTTGAAACTGAGCGAATGGATGAGTCAGAGAAACGAGAATTTACCGAATGGTATAGCTCATTCGAAAATAGAGAGTATGATATTAAATCAGAATGCACTAAATATTGTGTGCAGGATGTTGACATTTTACGTCGAAGTTTTGAAAAATTCCGAAAGATATTTATTGAAATGTTCCAAATAGATTGTTTAACAGAATGTTGCACAATTGCTTCACTTTGTTTTAGAGTTTTTAAAACCCATTATATGAAATCTAATACTGTTGCTCATATCAGTCGAGATGGAGAGAAATGTTATTCGTATGAAGGTATTCGATGGATAGCGTTCATGGAGAAGTATACAGGCCAAAGGATAACGGAATGGTGGTGAGCGTGTGTTTAAGCTTAAGAATAAATGCGTATATCCTGATGGATACACAGAGGTCCCTGTTGTTGATTATACACCTATTGATGGAGATGCTTTTGTCACTCTCAGACAGCTTCAAGTAGACAACCAGCTGAAACCTCGGAATGAACAGAGGTGGATGGAAATGGATGAGGCTGCATCTGCACCCGGTGCTAGACAAGTGGAAAAGAAACGCATAGTGTACTTGTTCCATGGATGTATTTGGCATGGGCATCAGAGTTGTGAGGATGGCAAGCTTGAACATAGAGGTGTCTCCAGTCTGGACAGGTATAGAATGACTATGCTACAAGAAGAATCATACAGAAGAGCCGGGTTTGAAGTTGTGAGGGTATGGGAATGCGAATGGAAAAAAATGAAAGATGAGTGCACGGTAAGAATACTTCACGCTGACCCTGAAGAAGAAGAAGAGGAACTTCTGAAACCCTATGTCAATAGAATAGGTAACGATGTCGCCAATCATAGACTTATTATTGGTGATGCTCTGTACGGAGGTCGTACAGAACCATTTGTGTATTACTTCCCTCCCACAGACGGTGCTAACAAAATTTATTACTTAGATTTCACATCGTTGTACCCCTGGGTTCAAAAATCTCAAGAGTTCCCTACAGGTATCCCTACGAAACTTGTAGGAAGTGATATCCCTAGCATCCCTGAATACATAGCCAATATGCATGAGAAATATTTCGGGGTGGCTTACGTTAGCGTTTTACCTCCTCAAAACTTATACATTCCTGTTTTACCAGGGAGATATAAAGAAAGATTGATATTTACTCTATGTCGAACATGCGCAAAAGAAGGATACGAAGGTTTGTGTACTCACACAGAAAGTCAACGCGAGATTAAGGGTGTTTACACAACACCCGAACTAAAATTGGCTGTTGAAAAAGGATACAAGATTACCAAGATCTTCGAAATTTGGAAATTCAAACCTATGGTCGGTTTGTTCACAGACTACGTGAAAGCCTTCTTGAAATGGAAAACTGAGGCTTCAGGGTACCCTGAAGGTATCACCGGTCTCACAGATCCTGAACTTGACATTTTCATTGAGGCTTTTGAAAGAATTGAAGGTGTTAAACTAGATAAGGCTAATATCAAGAACAATCCAGGTCTCCGTTTCATTGCAAAGTTATGTCTTAATTCTCTTTGGGGAAAAATGGCTGAACGCGCACCATGCACAGAAGACATCATATGTCATAGTGACGCCGAAGTCTGGGCATTGGCAAAACAGGCCGATTTAGAAATCGTAAATGTAGTGGTAGCTGGACAAAAACATATAGTTTCTGTACGCTACACAGCCTATGCTTATAATACTTCAAGGTCAACAAATCTTGCTATCGCCGCGTTCACTACTGCTCATGCAAGAGTCAAATTGTACAAACTCATGGAAAAACTGGGTCAAAGGGTACTGTATTGCGACACCGACAGTTGCATCTTTGTAGCCAAAAAAGGTGATGTCGTACCCGAAACAGGAAGGTTTCTTGGGGTTGACCGACGAAATCGGTGCTGGTATTACAGCCGACAGCTTTGTTTGCACAGGCCCTAAATCTTACGCTGTTCGGCTTATAAAACCTGATGGTAGCATCGACCATATTCTGAAAGCTAAGGGATTAACATTGAGTAAATTGAGTAGTGATATTATCAATTTTTACGGTATGTTGAAAATTGTGTTAGATAAAGTCGATACAGATGCTGAAAACGAAGTGAAGGAATGGCTTATGGGTGCTGAGGAGTATTACAATGCGATAAAAGATAAGGACCTAACAGCAATTGCAATTAAACAAATGAGAGAAAAGGAAGGAGCTCCCACCCTTCATAATATGGTTTTCAATCTAGATGATTCAGATAAACCGTATGTGAATACAAGCGGACGATATAGGGAAGTTAAAACTCCTTCAATGACTTTTAGGGCTACTAAGAAAGGAGAGGTATCAATCAGAAAAGGTACAAAGAAGCTGCGAATGACTTCAACAAAGAGGGCTCTTATTATAAACACTGCTCGAACTATACCTTTCGGATACAGAGGTCCTCTCGAACCTCTATGTTAACTTTCTTATGAAAATTATTATTATATATATATATATATATATATATATATATATATATATATATATATATATACTATATATATATATATATATATATATATATATATATATATATATATATATATATATATATATATATATATTTTACAACTGTAAATATATTATGTTCAAAAAAAATTCTCATATATTTTTATTTAATAAAAGAAAAAAAGAAAAGATGAAAAAAAAACTGCTTGCTTTTTGTGTATCCTATTTATTTTATTAATAATATTAATAACACTTAAAATGGCTTTTTAATAACTATTATATTGTGAAGTATCTTTTGAATAACTAATAATAATAATAACATAAAAATAAAAGCGGTTTAATTCATATCTACAATTTTCTGCTCACATAATGGTTTGAAACCGCCAGCAATTTCAGTAATGAATTAGTGTCTTGGGGCACGGACCGACAATCTCAACACGGCTGCCCTTCTGACTTGGGGGGTGGGTGGGGGGTCAGGAACTGACAGATTCCATGGAAAAACGTTACATTTTCCCCCTCTTTTTCTCTCTCTCTATATATATACTCTCTCTCTCTCTCTCTCTCTCTCCTCTCTCTCTCTCTCTCTCTCTCTCTCTCTCCTCTCTCTCTCTATATATATATATATATATATATATATATATATATATATATATATATATATATATATATATATATAGGCAGATCTATGTACATGTGTGGAGTGTAAGGGAAGGTGCAGAGTGTAGTGTAAGTGTACACATATAGTGAACATAAGTGTAAACATGCTTATTTATTTGTTATTTATTTATTTATTTGACATTTATTTTAATTTATATTTATTTATTTGTTCAGAAAAAAAAGCTTCAGCTTTTTCAGTGAGAGGAGCGGAAGAGGGAGGGGCGCAGGGGGCGGAGACCCTAATTCCACATACAGTGTATTTTCCTAGACCCCGGGATATGGCTCTGGTACTATATAATATATATATATATATATATATATATATATAAATATATATATATATATATATATATATATACATATATATATATATATATATATATATATATATATATATATATATATTTATATATATATATATATATATATATATATATATATATATATATATATATATATATATATATATATATATATATATATATATATATATATATATATATATATATATATATAGATATATATATATATATATATATATATATATATATATATATATATATATATATATATATATATATATATATATATATAACTATCTTTCATAATATATATATATATATATATATATATATATATATATAT
>JABUQX010139915.1:12500-14939 GCA_015478945.1 Trachelipus rathkii
TATTTATAGATTAAAGGAAAGGGAGGTGGTGATCTTGACAGCTGATATAGAACGATCAGATAGGAAATAGGAAAGAAAATCAAAGAGAGAAGGATACAAACTGAAGGTGGAGGTAGAAAACTTGAAAACAAAACTTCCATTCCAGATTATTTCGAAGGCGTGTGATATATCTATCTCCACAGAGTAAGATACACCGAAATGCCGAAAGGACGTAAGTGAATAGAGTCAAGAATCAGCAAGAAGTAAAAGAAGATTATCAGTATAGAGAGGCTATTCCGAGGAACATCCTGACGATCACATATAAGATTAGAAGAGCTGAGATGTTTTCAAATCTTCCTGTTTAGAATAGATTCGAAAACCATAGAAAGAACATAAGTTAAAGACAAAGGACAATAGTTTGAGGGTTCAGAAAGGTTCCTGATTTCAAGACAGACTGAATGAGCTCACGTTTCTCCTTGGAAGGGAAGGTTGAAAATGAATGGCAGAGTCGGAGTAGTTTATCAAGGCATGTTGCAAGCTTGGAATCACAAATTTTAAAAATTAGAGGAACAATCTCATCAGGACCACGATCGGTCTATGGGAAATCGAATAAGTGCGATCGCAAGTCTACTCAATTTGCTTCACCGAGGGTTAAAATCGTTTCGTTTCGGATCCGGGAGGTCTTTCCTGCGGAAGACTTGAAGAGATACAAAAATATACAGAGATAGAGATGATCGGAGGAGCCCAAGTTACGGAAAAGTTCAATAGGTTAAGGATGGGTATCGAAGTATGGAAAGGGTCTAGAATGATTGGATTTGATCCCCAAAATTATATATATATTTATATATATATATATATATATATTTCTGTAGGTATTTCTATACAATATATATATATATATATATATATATATATATATATATATATATATATTTGGAATTCAAGCTAATCTCGCTTTATATATTTACTATTTAAAAACCCTTAGTTGCTAACTAGGTGGAATTATATTAAACAACACATTAAAACACTTTACTAAAACATATAAAACTGGTAAAATTCACAGGGACGAGCTTTCGCCAACCATTTGGCCTTTTTCTAGTCAGAACAGTGAATGGTGAAAGTACTGATTTTCTATGAAGTTCATATCCTTATTCGTTTGGTTGGTTTTCCAAAAGGCTATTATAGAATGGAAACAATTTCAAGCAGTTATTTTGTATTGCATCTATTTTTTTGTAATCTCCAGAGCAGCATCTATTGAAGTTGGGAAGGTTATGGATGCAAAATGCTTCTGCTATTTTCCTTTTATTGGTATCTTGTATATTTCTGATGTTTTGCATGTTATTTATATTGATTTGATGGTTGAGTGTTTGACTATGTTGTGTGAGTGCGGAGTTTTCTTGGCGTGTGTTTATGCTGATATTTTCTACTTTAGAAGTCTATTGTTTCTTCAAAATATTGCTTATTGCAAAGGGTGCATGGAATTTTATATAAACAGGATGGGTTGTTGATCTTTAATTTGGGAGGTTTTAATATTTTTTTGATAAGGATATTATTAGAAGGGATCAACTGTATATGTTTTGGTATGAGATTTTTTATGTTCGTTAGGTTTATATGTGGTATAGGTATGTATGATTTTTTTTGAATTTGGTTGGGTTATGTGTGCTTGATGATATTTTTTATTTACCTTTTTATATGCTGTATTTATAATATTGGAGGGATATTTGAGTTTTTGAAAAGTGGTTTTTAAAAATTGTGTTTCTTTATTTAAATGTACTGGAGAACAGATTTTGAAGGCTCGTAGGTATAGGGATGAGAGAGTAGCTAGTTTTGTGTTTTGTATGTGTGCGGAGTACCAATGTATGTATGTGGGGTTGGCTGTAGGTATTCTATAGACTGTGAATGAGGAGTTTGTAGTATGATCAGTTGTTATCAGTGTGTCTAGAAAAGCAATGGTGTTATTGTTTGATGTTTTCATAGTTTATTGTATATCTATGTGCATAGTGTTAATGAACATATCTGTTCTAAGACAGTGATCTAATCACTCACGCAGAATAACTGTAGTTGATGGCTTTGATGCTTTCCACATTTAACATATCTGTTCTAAGACGGTGATCTAATAGATCACACTGAATAACTGTAATAAATAGGTTTGATGTTCACCGCATAGAATATATCTTTAGGAAAAATAATCCAATTTCACCCACTTGTAGCACTATGATGTTTGATGCTTAGAAACAGAAACTATTCAGAGTGAGCAAATTCATATGTCATATTGAGAGTGGACACATCCCACACACTGATGTTTGATGCTTATAAACAGAAACTGTTCTGAATTAGCAAACTCATTTGTAACATTGACAGAGGACACATCCAACACAATAAATAAACATAAATACTAAACATACTATGATATTTGTTGCTTAGAAGCAGATCTGCTCTAAGTGAGCAGACTCATATGTT
>JABUQX010139916.1:7500-15000 GCA_015478945.1 Trachelipus rathkii
AATTTATTCGTGAAATTTGTAACCAATTATAGAAAAACGAAAACCACGCCCCTTTTTCACAGTAGGTTCAAAATAGTTAAGAGAAATGGGCATATAATGAAAAGAGAATCATGTTCGGCGTGACGTCATCAAAATGTAGAAATAGTTAAAAAACACCTAAAGATGTGATTCAAATAAAGGAATTCCAGATATATATATATACTCTCTCTCTCTCACTCTCTCTCCTATCTCTATATATATATATATATATATATATATATATATACCTATATATATATATATATATATATATACTCCTCTATATATATATATATATATATATATATATATATATATATGCTCTCACCATAGCTTCGAAAGTTGCATTGTTTGGCAATTTTTACTACTCGAATAATAAAATTCAAACATTATTGGTTGCCACAAGTTGTTGCAATAGCTACTCCTCTTCTCCGTAGCATATCTCTCTCACGCAAGCTCTCTCTCTCTCTCTCTCTCTCTCTCTCTCTCTCTCTCTCTCTCTCTCTATATATATATATATATATATATATATATATATATATATATATATATATATATATATATATTCTTTACTCTTACTTTACATATAGATATATATATATATATATATATATATATATATATATATATATATAGGCACTAATCCTATAAAAGGAAGTTACATATCGTGGCGTGATATCGAAGATCACACAACTCTGCTCGTGCATCCCTGCAGTGTGACGTGTTAGCTAAAACTCCAATAGAAAGACCCCCAGAGTTTCCACAAGTTGCTTTTTTTTTATCATGTTAATTTTTATATGTTAATTTTTTATAATTTTTTTTTATTTTTTTTTAAAGGGCTCGAGCCGACGGTGGGACAGAGGAGGGACGAAGTCCCCCCGTCGTCCCATGGCCGAGAGACCCTGACTCTTTCTATCTTTGCTATTTAATCTTGGGTATTCCTTTAGTTTAAAAAAAAAAAAAAAAGCTGTTATTGGCAACCTTTTCGCACTATTGAATTGAAATAATCGAAAAAAAAATCGATTACATTGTTCGTTCGATATATATCGGTTAACTACCCTTTAAAGGAGAAGTTCCTATATATATATATATATATATATATATATATATATATATATATATATATATATATATATATATATATATATATATATATATTAGTATTTAAACATTTCATAGGAGGGACCTTGTCTTCTTTGACACGTGTTTACGTTATTTCAGTTCAAAGATTTGGTAAAACTTATTAGGGTAAGAAAGTTGCATCATTCATCGTTTAGGTATCCATACAATTTAACACGTGACAACTTTAATTTACATCTTGACATTTTAACATTACCATGTATGATACTGATGCGGTATTTTGTTATTTTATTAACATCGTTGAAAAGTAAATACTTTACACCAAAGCCAAACTCTTTACGAATATTAGTCTTAGCTGCAAATATTAAGATTGTGATCAGTAAAATTTTTTTGCATTAGGTAACTTGGATCAAATCATGGAGTCATGTAGCAACTTTTAGCAACTTAACTTTTAACTTTTAACTTTTAACTTTAATAACAACTTTAACTTTTAACTTTTAACTTTAGCTTTTAACCTTCTTTTAACTTAACTTGAAGAAAAATACCTGAAAAAAAAATTAAGTGAGTTATTATATATATATATATATATATATATATATATATATATATATATATATATATATATATATATATATATATATATATGCTCACCAATAACAGTTTGTCAGCTTCACCCCAGAAATTCTCCATCATGTATGTAAATAGAGAGGAGAGGAATTATGCGATGAAACGACTAACGCAAAAAATTTCAACGCATAAAATTTGTACTGATCACAAACTTAATATTTGTCGTCTTAGCTATGGTTCTATGTTTTCACTACATACGCTAAACATTACCTGGTATTTAGCGATATGGAGTATGAAGAGAAAACATGTATATAATGATTATCTAGTAAACCCAAATGGGAAATGAATTTATTCATCATTTCTATTAATTAATATGTAACTTTTGATTTGGCTGATAACGTAAAATTATATTTATTTCATGACGATGGACAGGAGGAGTGAAAATTTAGCATTGAAGGGTAAAATTGTAGGGCTTCACGAAAGCGGCATGAACAAAAGCCAGATCGCCAGGCACCTTGGTCTTAACATCAAGAATGCTATGAAGTGGATCCAAAGATATGAAGATGAAGGAGATCTAAAAGATAGTCCTCGTAGTGGTGCCCCTCGATGCACTACTAGAGCTGAAGACCATGAAATTGTCCATTACGTAACTCAAAATCCCTTCACGAATGCCAAAGACATCCAGAGGCAACTACATATTGACTGTTCTTCAGATATAGTTCGTAGGCGTCTCAAAGATGTGGGTATTTATCACAGAGTACCAGCTATAAAACAAAAATTGACAGAACAACATAAAAGAGCGAGACTAGCCTTTGCTACAGAACATGCGCAGAAAGACATGGAGTTTTGTTCTCGGCTGGTTTTTAGCGATGAGAAAACCTTTTCATCTACAGATCACGGTCCACTGCATTGTTGCCGACTGAATAACACGCGCTATCAACCGTGCAACATATATGAAGAAGCCAGAAGTGGGCACGTGACATGCAACGTTTGGGGGTGGATGAGTTATTTTTCTCTTGGAGAACTCACGACTATAAATGGACGGCTCACATCCGATCAATATCTACAAATATTAGAAGAGGTTTTCTTACCACTGTTCGAGCATTTTTATTTCCAGACCCTGAGAGATTTTTATATGTGCATGACAACAGCCCTATACATACAGCTCGAAGGGTTACCCAATGGTTTGAAGAGCACGACAGAACAATTCAACTTCTACCTTGACCAAGTCGTGTATGTGACCTAAATGCCATTGAGAACCTTTGGGGGTGTATTGTTCGAGACTGGATTCCCCAGGAAGAAAGGACAAGATTAGTCCTTGATGAACATGCCAAAACATCGTGGGAGAATATCAAGCGACGTCCCACCCTTCGGAAAAACTGTATTACCAATATGCCGTCTCGCTTACAATATATATATATATATATATATATATATATATATATATATATATATATATAACTATATATATATACAGATATATATCTCTCTCTCTCTCCTCTCCTCTCCTCCTATTATATATATATATATATATATATATATATATATATATATTATGATATATATATATATATATATATATAATTTCTCAAATTGCTTTGTTTGTTAATAAAGGTGGTAATTGTAAGTCGTTTCCTGAGATATGTTATCTATAATTTATTATTGTTTATGTAAATAAAATTTGTTGAATGTTTTTCAACTTGTGTTTAACATCTTTATCCTTTGTATGAAATGGAATTAACAATACTCTCACATTATTAGTGCTGAAAAAAATATCACATCTTTTGCATTATATAGCAACAAATAGATCTGTCAATGATGTTCTTGTTAAGGAATAAACATCACCAACTTCAATCTCATTGAATAATGGAGCGTGGCTTACATTCTCTCCCGCAAAATTTATGCTCGTTGTTAAAGTCTGTTAGGTTTACAATATATATATATATATATATATATATATATATATATATATATATACTTTATATAATATATAAATATATACATATATATATATATATATATATATATATATATATATATATATATATATATATATATATATATATATATATATATATATATATATATATATATATATATATATATATATTCATGGAAAGAAAAAATAAACATCTGAGTGGGTTCACAGTTTCACACCCCTTGGCAGTTGTTGAAATATCCCGTCTTCCGTGGGCGTATACAGGATGGGGGGGCAGAGGGGACACTTGCCTCCCCTAAATCTTTGTGAAATAAAAAATATGAACTTTATATGTTAGCTAGATGACGTTTTTAAAAGTTTATTAGTAGAACAACTGAAAAAGATACATCAATCGATAGATAATGAGTAGTAATTACTAGTTAATAACGTATTATAAACTTACATTTTTCCTAAAGAGTTTTAATGCGTTTTCATTTTCATATTGGCTTGAAGTCAACTAGCTGTGCTCTTTTATACAGCTAGCTTCTTCTGACAATATTCTCCGCAAGAACTCTCAGTATGTCGATAACATTTGGCGACTGCCAAAGTTGCTAAATCAATCATGGAAGGCGTACCCGTTGATATTCTGCTGCAGACAGAACATCAAAAAACAATTGCAGAAATTAAAAGAAATATTATCCCAATTTTGAAGCCCATAATTTTCTGCGGAACCCATGACTTACCTTTAAGAGGTATAGGCCTGCATGAGGAAAATTTTGAAGACCTGATTAAACCCCGAATAGAAAGTGGTGATGTGGAATTTAAAGAGCACATTCAAGGAAAGAAGAATGCCGTCTGGACGTCTCCGATGATTCAAAATGAGCTTATCAATTTATGTGAAATTATCATAAAAAAACATGATTATCGCGGATGCCAAAAAATTTGATGTCTACTCCATATTGGCCGATGAAACTACGGATTTGTTAGGCAATGAAAACTACTATCTATAGGATTAATTCTCGATCTTTAAAAAATGACTGTTCGAGAAAAATTTCTGGGGGTTGATTTGTTTTTAGAAAAAGGTTTGGATCCGTGTCTATGCGTTGGTCAGGGGTACGACGAGTGCACAGCAATGGCAGGGAAAGAATAGAGTTCAAAAGAAACTGCGAGAAAAATACAAAAGAGGATTATATTTTCATTGTGCAACCCGTCTGCTTAATTTAGTCATTAATAACCTAAACATTATTCCGGAAATTCGAACTACTATTGCCACAGTAATGGACATAAACTTTTTCAGAGACGAAAGAAGAAAAGCAGAAAATACATTCCCAAATTGCCTAAACTTTGTGAAACCCGTTGGACTCAAAAATATCATAGCATTGCTATTTTCCATTCAATTATGATAAAAATCGTTGAAGGGTTAGAAATTGTCAAAGGAAGGCAACAGTCAAACAAGAAAAACAGCTTTCCTATTATACTGTTCGGCAACAAGACTCAATTTCATAATTACCTCTTCCGCAATAGTCAAATATTTTGCTTTATTTGAACCCGTGGTTCACATTATTCAAACAAAACATATTGACCTTATGCAGTGCTCTGATCATGTCCAAAGAATTTTGAAAGTTGTCAAAGACCACTGCAAACCTGCTGATAAAATGATTACTGTTCTGCTCTTATCCGCCAATGTTATTACTGCAGAGTTCTTAGTAGAACTTGCACTACCAAGAAAAGGACAATCCCAACAACATAAAGCAAATCATCCTGCTAAAACTTCTACTGATATTGGAAGCGTTCTGTGCTTGTGCCTTATCTTAGCTCACTTTCATCCTCTTTAGAGACTAGATTTTCAGAAAACAACGTGCCAGCATTTCATCTTCTTTCATTTCTATCCGTATCTTATGATAGGTGCTCCCGTAGGCAGTTTGCGTGAGAAAGTAAAATGCTTTTCAGAGTTTTATGATCTTGATATCGACAAAATTCATACCGAAACTGACTTATGGTATACCTTGTGGTTGGATAAAAAAAAAGGATAAAGAAAAGTTGAAACTTACTGAAGTCATTAAAGAAACCGACCCCTTTTTTCCTCAAATGAAAAACCTGTCTAATAATTGCACTGGTGCTACTGTATTCAACAAGTAGTACCATTGAAAGGTCTTTCAGTACTCTGCGAAGAGTAAAGACTTGGTTAAGAAACACAATGAACGAAGACAGGCTAAATTTACTATGTAGGATGAGTATTCATAGAATATTAGTAAGTGAAAAAATGAACGAATTGGAAACAAATGTAATTGCGAAATTCGCTGAAAATCCAAGGAGTCTAATGCTAGTTTAGATTTAATATTAGTTACCACTCAGGACTCGGTACTCGAAAACCTCCATAAATATTACTTTACGTATCTCAAATAGGTATTTGTTTTTACTCACCTCGTGACACATAAAATTCTTTAATTACAACTTTTGCAGACTCGTTATTTTATAAATAATCTTTTTATTCTATGATATTTTTTATTTGCCTTTGAAAAGGAAAAATCTGGAGTTTAACCAACCCACACCTTATATTGATCAGTGTTACCAAAGACATAAATCACTCACCTGTGCTAGCCTAAGTCCAAATCCTGGACACAAATATATATATATATATATATATATATATATATATATATATATATATATATATATATATATATATATATATATATATATATATATATTTATATTTTTTTTGTGTGTGTTTTGTTTTTTTTTTGTTTTTATTTAATATATTGCTAATATACAATCCCAACAATGAATTTCAGTGAGGTAACGGACATGATTCAAATTTAAAATATTTTAATAATTTTTTAAAAATCACATTTATGTTAAATATTTTTTTAAAAATGAAATATCTCGAAAAGTACGACACTTACAGAAAAACCAATTATATATTTGGAATCAGCGTATAAAATTTATTAAACAATGTAAAAAAAAAAAAAAATAACAAAATAACAAATATTTTTCATAAATGAAATATCTCGAAAAGTACGACTTACCGAAAAACCAATATTACATATTTGTAATTAACGTATAAAGCTTGTACAAATATGTATAAAAGGAATCGAGCCGACAGGGACAGAGCGGGGACATTTTCCATACCCCCCGTGGGAGGCGGAGGAATCCCCCGCAACACCCAAATATACCAAGGCAGGGGTTCCGGAGACCCTCCCGGAGGGGGGGACTACCCTCTCGTTCCCCGGAAGGCCGAGAAACCCCGACTCTGTCCGTATTCCCTTAGGTGTCCTTTAGTTAAAAAAAAAAAAATAAACCATGTTAATGACAGAATGCCACTTGTCAGTGCTTGCAAGATCTTGTACTGTAATAATTAAATTATTTGATTGTTAGGATCATATACTAAAATATATTAAAAAGAAAAAAAAAAAAATTCAGACAAAACTGACGCAAAAGTAAAACAGAAAAAATTCTACTCATATATATATATATATATATATATATATATATATATATATATATATATATATATATATATATATATATATATGTATATGTATGTATGTATGCTATGTATGTATGAGTAAAGTTAAAAAAAAAAACAGGCATTTTGCCATGCTAGGATTCGATCCTGGACCCTTGCAGATGAGCGTGCATGCGTTTGACCGCTGCGCCACGATGAGCTGAAAGAAGAACTCGGCAATACTTCTCGTGATGAATGAATAAATTCATTCACCATTATCGATCAGAATATGCCGAAGACCTCCGGCACACACACGACTTCTCCTCTCTCTCTCTCCTCCACTCTCTCTCCCCCATATATGCTCATATATATATATATATATATATATATAAATATCAGTCATCCTTTCCCCCTAAATGAAATCCTGCCTACGCCCATGCCGTGTTCTATGGGTAAAGCCCTGGATGTC